>JAHHFK020005248.1:0-101671 GCA_024533555.2 Aedes koreicus
TGATACTGGATGCCAAACTGAACTGGAATGCTCATCTTGAGTGTGTGATCGGTAAGGCAACCAGTGCTTTCTGGGTATGCTCAAAAACATTTGGCAGAAAATGGGGTCTAAGACCAAAAATGATAATGTGGATCCCTACCCCACTAACATAGAAAACCCTCCTTCCTGTGGCCTTTGTGGGGTTGCCGGGGTAAATACGGTCCCTAAACAGCAAAGGTCACACTAACTTTCCTTCTGTCCCACCTAATTGTACCAGTGAGAATGGTCAGTTACGCAGCCCGTTCGATCGATTCATTGTGCAACTTCACTGACCTGTTCACGGACTAGCAACCATTGATACGTGCAGTCTGTTAAGTTAAGCCCAGTAAATGAGTATTTAGGATTAGGATTTGAAATATTTTGTAATCAGTATTTGCGATGTCCTTGTGGAAGATAATGTGTTTAAACAAATAGACTATAGTTGCTACTTGTGATTGATATGTATCAGTGAAATTGCACAATGAATCAACTAAATGAGGCTGGATAACTGCCGCTCTCTGACGTTATTCGAGGGGCGTCCTCGAAATAAGGGAAGGGGGATTATTAGTGTGACCTTTGCTGTTTAGGAACGTGTTTACCTCTTTTCTAAAGGTCACAGGGAAGTTTTTAAGGGTAGATTGCTACGGGAATTGGTTAACCCATGATTATATCTAACCACTCAATCAATCGGATTTTTTTCATATAAATAGTGGGCAGAGTATTATAATTTTAGATTACTCAATAACTTAATCAGTGGATAACCACCTGGTATTTCATAGCAATATGCTTAGAGACATTCCGGAAAATTTGATGAGCCACCTACTCCAGTGAAACTAACGCAATATTGAAATTTATTTCACGATCAAGGTCAATAGGTATGTGCGATACTCTTGATAACTACCCTGATCATAACATTCACCCCTTTCAATAGTTGTGCAATAACATTCAGTTAATATACCATGAGCAAACCAGGCACTTTGGTTATTCATTCCATAAAACAAATGGATGAATAACAACATAAGGTGCCACGAAAATGAAAAGTGTACTTTTAGTCTTTTCCTTTAGATTAATAGTAAGAAGTCTAAGAGTGAATTGTAGCATAACCCGCAAGTATGACACCTGATGTTAGTGCCTTTATAAAAACGTTCTACGACGTGGCAGTTAAAAAATGACTAGAATGGCACGAGCAGTTCTTTTCCGACGGAAAACGTGACCAGAGATCCCACCGACCTCGACTGGGATTGAGCTCAGACCCACTGGGGTGCCAAGTAGCAGTCACGCTTACCACTACACCACCGGCACCGGCAACTAATCAGCTTGTGTCTCACATTTAAAATATCTTATGAAATACTGCATATCAGTTCCTGAATAAAGGGAAAGCTATTGAATCATTGAACGCAGGGTTTACCATAGTTTTGGAGAAGGTTTGATTAAATGTTTAGTCATATTTTTGCAAAAAACGACTATGTCTAAACAATCATATCCGATGCATGATTTTCCCATAAGGTAAACAAATCTGGAGTAATGCTATTTTTGCGAGCCACCTATTGAGTAAATGAGTAATATGCTTGTATTACGAACGTCTTGTTCAGGTTTCTTCCCTGTGTCCTATAACCTTAGGAAAAGCAAACATCGATTAGTGAGAGTAAGAACATCATCTTATTTTAATAACAAAATCTTCATCCAACGCAAGCTGCGTAAGTAAACATCTTCCCTTATGAAAAGAAGCCCGACAAAGAAGGTACTTTAGTGTACTCAGGCCTCTTTCCTCTAGTTTAAAAGTGTTATGGAACATTCACAAAACCCCACCATGAGCGCCTGCTTCACCCACACGGCTAAAAATATGCTTCCACGGCCGGCGCCATTGAGAACCATGAAATATGATTTGTTTTATCTCCAGCATCGCTTCCCATTCACTCCGATTATGTTTGTTTGTTTATCCATTCCAAATTGGCTTCGTCGCGATAAAAAGACGCCGGATAGAATAACATATTCATCTCGACGTTTTTGCTGGGTTTCTGAAAAAGAAAACCAGAGCACCTCCCTCCCCCCCACAACTTTGCTCCGAGCGTCAGCTGTTTGTTTTGTTTACCACTCGCGTCTATGTGAGTGAGGAAAATGTCCCGCTATGTTTCAAGCCGGTGTCCTTCATCCTGATGGAGATGATCGTGATGATGAGGACGAAAACAACCTCGATGACAACGATGATGTCGGTGAAGGTGGGAAATGTTTATCGACCGTGATTCCCCGACTACTTTCGTTTTGATATGATGTGACGTAGCGTGGCTGAGTTCGGCGGTGCAAAACGCACCATTCAATCAAAGTCTTGATTTTCTAATGCAAAAATTAAAGATTTAAGAAATGGTGGATTACTTATCGAATTAATCGAAATTAATCGATCCACACTTTTCCATTTCTGACATCGAAGATAACTAAAATATTATTAGATTATTGGAACACATTGTGAACCATATCTCCCTATCTACTTACGATTGTTCAAGGTTTTGCCGGGCCTCTAAGCTGGACAGTGCCGTGCAGGAAAGTCTTGAAACGTGCCTGTGCCTAAATCGGCTGGGATAATGCTACGAATGCTAGAATCGCACCGTAATCCTCATCTCGGCATGTAGTAGAGGAGGCGTGGTATTTGTTTCAAGGTTGTTCAAGTAATGTGATCTTTCGATTAGAAAAGTTCTTTTTGCTTGCTTCGTTTGTTGAAAATCAACTTAAAGTACATTGAATTTCGACGTACACTACGTCTTACGACAATGAACGCTATTAACTATTTCTGAATAGATTTTCAAAATGTTAACATGATTTGGTAGGATTTTTTTGGAACTATCAATTAAATTATAAAGAAATATCATACAACAATTGAAAATTAATGTAGAAAACACAAACTAAATGTGATTTCTTTAAATTACGTTTTGCATGCTTAGTTCACTATGCAGCGGCAAACGATACATAAAGGGTGCACCTTCGCCGAAAGCTTCATTCGTTCGGTAGTCTTGGTACAGATAGAAGTGGCGTGGAGCTAGACTGTGCACTGTTAGGCAGCCATTGGCCACCCAGCTAGCAATTTGGGTTGGAATAAAAGCTGAACAAACTACAATGTTTGTTAGGCAGGCAGGATAACTGATAAACTGTTGCTAGTCAGCAAGTTGATTGGAGGCTGTTGTAAGTTTGTGAGGAGCAAAATAAGCTGCAGTCCTGTGTGAGCCAGTTGACAGCCATCATACAGTTAGGCACAATGATGAGTGAAATAACTTAGTGATTTCACAACATCGCTAGTATTTCCAACAAATGCATTAACTGACAAAGCTTGGCGTCACATTATCATGAATGTTAACAGTTACTAGCAGATAATTGACACGATTAAAAATCTTTCCACAGGTGCAGATAGCCGGCCAAATGAGTTATTTCGATGTGAATTCCGACATTTTCTTCTATTTGAAACGATCAACCACTTTGAGTGTATCTTTTTTGGCTTAAAAATTCTGTCCTGGCATTTGAGATCGTACCAAGCCGTGCTTTGAAGCTGCCGTGAACATTCTCCATTTTCTGCGGTGAAATTAACCGGTCCGTGCGGCTGCTGGCCACAGCATCGATGCTGAAAAGCTTTTCGTCGGAGAACAGGATTATCAGTTTTTCCTTCGTCAACAAGGAAAGCAATCTCTTGGAACGAGTCACTCGTAGTTCCTTGACCCGGTCCGTAATCAAGTGGCGTTTCACTTTGGCTCTGGAAGATGCATTCTTTGATAATTCTCCGCATGGATTTCTCCGAAATATTGGCTTCCTTTGCAAGTTTTCTTATGGAACGCACCGGGTTGCAAGCAATTTTTGCACGGACCGATTTGATCACGTTCGGCGTGCGTGCAAAGCGCGGACGTCCGCTTCCTGGCTTCCGCTACGTAGGACCATCCTGCAGGGATTTTTTTATACGGTAAACTGTTGCCAAATGGCACCCTACTACCTTGGCAATCTCTTCCGGCTTCTTCTGGGCGAGCAACAAACTGGTGATCACTTCTTTCACGAACATTTTGACGAATTTTCAATAAAACAAATAGAATGTTTGGATGCAGCACTTGAAAGTAAACATAAACAAATACACTTTCGACAGAAATTAGTCACTAGCTACACGAATTAACCCAATACTCAAAAGTTTGAACATTTCCGCATTATTTTCTGTCGCACCCTGTTGAGCTTCCTAGTACGGATCTTGACAACAGTTTGCTGCCGTTCATCACGGTTTGGGAAGTTTTGAATCTTGTATGGATGTTATCCAGCTCTTGCGGAACGCTGCCATTTTTGACAACATCACGTGTTGAAATTCTGGGACTTCGGGTGAAAGTACCGTTAACTTCTTCCTTCGTCTTCCTATATGCTGCTTTCAATTTATTCCCTGCTTCGCGCTTATGATCCAAAGTCAACAGGCCGTTGTACCTGTTTAGTACTCTTGAGATGGTTGAAGTACAGATTTGAAACATTTTTTCAAAAGCACTGCTCCGCATATTCCACTGACTCACTTACATCTTGGCCGCAATAAACCATTGGTAAATTTGCGGGCAGTGAGAAAAAAATTTGAGCCTGATTTTCTTATGTCCATTCGCGAGGTTTCATACATTTATTATTAAAACTTTGAACATATGTTAAATGAAAAAACTTCGAAAGTTTAAAAACACCTTTCCCTGCAATTAATGGTGTGTTTAAAGCAAAAAAAAGTTGAACTACCATTAACAATTTGTAGAATCGTTCGATAGCTAACTTCAAAAGCTTGCCAATTAAATTGACAAGAACACTACATAGATTCTCGGCGATTTTATTTTTTTCGAATTAATCATTATGCAGATTCGGTGCTGAATGCTACTACTTTTTTGGTGATGTTTTGGAAATAGTTGCATTGCTTTTTAATAAAAATTGAGATGACACGATCAAAAATAGGCGCGAAAACCAGCGTAAAGGAATTTTTTTTTGTTTGGCTTAGTGGAAATTTGTTTTGCAAATTCTAGTACATGATTATTAAAAAATTGAATTATGTCATTGGTCAATATTGGAAATCAACTTTAATCATCAATTTTGACGTAGGCCTACGTTTATGTGAGTCGTGATCGCAGCAAGTCGTGCTTTGAAACTGAGGTGTTTTGTTTCTGTCGCGCCCTTTTTGCGAAACAAATCAACCAACAATTCAAGAGATTGTGCACTCGATCGGATGCCACCTTTCAAACACGCCCTACGCTCAATTTCAACTACTTCTATTCAATTTCACAACTTACCGTGCTCTTAATTTTGAATCGTTTTTGACTTACTTTCGACAAAAATGGAGTCACTCATATAGGAGTAAATGTGACTGGGATTGCCAAGTCGACATATCTAAAACATCGATTTGATTTAAGTCGGTGCCTTAGATATGTCGACTAGTCAATCCCAATTACATTTACTCATATATGAGTGACTCCACTTTTGACGAAAGTGAGTCAAAAACGATTCAAAATTGAGTTAAATTGTCCCGCCGTGTATCAATGCTTTCTCTTCACATTTTTGTTTCTAGCAGAAATTGCTGTCTACTCCTAGAGTTGCATGTTGCTAAGAAGGATATTTTCATTTCAAACAGTATAATCAACACTTCGTACTTCAAATTAAACAAATAGTGAAATCAAAAAATCTCCACGATCTTTGTACGTAGTGGATGTAATCGTTTCCATCGGAATATGTATAATGGTCGTTAGTATTTACTAGTACGGTAAGAGGATGTTATGTCAGTCTAGCTCCTTCATTCGGCCTATGTGCCAAATATGTCTTTATTTCAGCGATAATCAATAAAATAATGTTGCTATCAATATGACCGATTTCATTCGAAGCAATCCAGACATAATACGTCAATTTATAGTTGTTCGCTTTCGTTTAATTTATGATTCTCAACTTTTTAGACATCATGCTTTCACAGGTAAAGCCGAACAGATTATCACCATGAGCTTCAAATGTTCTAAATTTGGCTAAATTAAACCGATGAACCGAATAATGCAGCGTAGATGTACAGACAATATTCACACGTTATAAACTTAGTAACAATGATTTAACTAGAAACCCGTGGACCCAATATTAGGGACATATTTTTTCTTTTGTGCTCAACTCTGGCCTGTTGTATGGATAACTTAGTATAAATATTGTTATTGGTAAAATTTTCAATGGAAATGTATGAGTTTCGGTTGTATATTTTCCAAATAGCTCACCTAAACACAATCCAAGGGAACGAAACCTGTGCAGAGTGAACTATTATTTTTTCATTATCGAAGGGCCAATAAATCATATGTGAAAATCTCTTAAGTGTTTCAAAGCAGTTTAAGTTAAGTATGTTTTCTGAAATTTTATTCTGGGTAAAGCGAATACAGCTGGCAATGCCTCAAATCATAAAATCAGCAGAGAAAAACATTACGACTGTATTTAATAAAAAAAATCGATCGAATGTCGTCACAGTCACTTTGGCTAACATTTGCGTGAGAGTAAATGAAATAAGAAACACACATTGCAAATCAAAAGATCAATGACAAACTAAAAGTTTGTTCGTGTACGTCTGTCGCATAACCTGCTAGGAGACGAGTTTGTGGTTGTAGCAATCGACATGTTTTGGTTGATTGTTTTCGAGAGCGGATGGGTTAAACGAAGTAGCGGGTTGAGGAAATTTACGTTTGCAGCAAATCGTCAACTGGCCTAATTCATTTCGCCTTCGCACACATGCACAGAATCGCACTCATACAATATTGTTAGTTTATGTACAGATTGAGGAGCTGCAGAAAACATTTTTTTAATCGGAAAGCAATCCGCATGCGTTTAAGAAGTCCCTGCAATTGGGAACTTTATTCCATGGCTATGAATTTTTCTGAGCCTAATGCTCGTTGCTGAAGGTATGTTCCGATAGACCAGACGTAAGCAGAGGGATTAATGTCTAAATATTGGCAGTTCTAATTATAGATTACATACAGCTTCATCAAATGTCTCAGGGGCTGACTAAACTGCTTAAAACCCGTCCCGAACCCTATTCAAATTGTTCGATGTTCGAAATTGTTCTGTTGGCTGAATTTGTCTGACGCCATACTGGTCCCTTTTCTCCCTTTTACTCCACTCCACGAATGAGGTTCCAATAGGATATAGCTACAACTGACAAGGCAGTCACCCCTAGTGAAAGTCACCGCATATGACATTTTGTTGTCACCTCTTTTGTGACGGCTATACGTGGAACGGAATCAAGGAAACTGGTCAACTTTTTTTTCCAACTGGCTACCCTAGCAAAGCAAAATAACAAGCTGATATAATATAAATAACAAGTTCTGTTATTTCGAATATCGTTTTGATATACGCTGTTATCACATAACAAATTAATTTATCGCCATTGGCTTATTTTGTTATCATATGTTAACATTTTAACCATACAATTTTTGACGAACGTTACTACATGAATGAAAAACTATAAATATTACCAGTATATTTGATCAAGAAATTTTGCTTTTAATCAACAAAAAAAAATTCAAAAATTAAAATGATAACATTTGATAACAAAAGAAGCCAATGGTGATAACTTAATTTGTGATGTGATAACCGCGGAAATCAAAACGATATCTGAGATAACAGAACTTGTTATTTATATGATTTCAGCTTGTTATTTTGCTTTGCTAGGGTAGCGTGAGAGTTTGATTTCAAATTGATAACATAATTTGAAACTATTTCAATAACAATATAGGCAACCACGCTTACCACTATACCACTATGTCTGTCTGAACCGTATAGAATCGAGAACAACTGTACCGATCGGAGTTAAATTTTATATGGAGGGGTTTTTGGGCCGGGAAAGGTTCTTATGATAGTTAGAGATCCCTCATCCCTCCCTTCTCTGGACGAGGGGTGGGAGGTCTCCCATACAAATGAAACACACAATTTTGCATAACTCAGGAACTAATCGAGCAAAGGAAACCAAATTTAGCATGTGGGAGTTTTTGGAGCCACGAAATGTTCCTATGGTGGTTCGAGACCCCTTCTTTCTGTAATTTCAGCAAAAACTCGAGAACTAATCAAGCAAATGGAACAAAATTTGGTATGTGAGAATTTTGGAGGCAAGAAATGTCTCTACGGTGGTTTGAGACCCCTCCTCTCTCTGGTAGGAGGGGAGGCTCTCATACAAATGAAACACACATTTTAACCAAACATGGGAATTATCCCTACTGTTATGAAAATTTGTATGCAGGGATCTTTGGGGCCAGAGAAGGTTCTTATGCTGGTTCGAGACTCCTCCCCCGTCTGGAAAGGGGGCTCCCATACAAATGAACACAAATTTTTGCAAAACTCGAGAACTAATCAAGCAAATAGAACCAAATTTGACATGTGAGGGGTTTTGGCGGCAAGAAATGTTTCTAGGGTAGTTTGAGACCCCTCTCATATAAGAAAGGGGAACTTTATGCTTAACTCGAGAACTTATCAAGCAAATGGAACCGAGTTTGGCATGTGGAAGTTTCACATGTGGAAGGTGATAAATGTTTTAACAGGGGTTTGATACCCCTCCTCCCTCAAGAAGGAGGGGCTCTCATACAAATGAAATAGAAATTTCTGCCTTTTCTTTTAGATATTGATATTAGTAGATTTTTTTGCAAATGAAACAAAAATTTCTGCCTAATTCAGATATATGGGGGTTTTTGGATACTAGATTTTTTCTAAGGCGGTTTGAGACTCCTCCTCTCTCTAGAATGGAGGGAGCTCTTATGCAAATGAAACACAAATTTCTGCATTAATCGAGAACTGGTCTTGAAGTTATTGGAACCAAATCCAAGTATTTGAAGATATAAAAAAATATATAAGAGAATAATCTTTATATATTTTATTAGATGACTATATAAGAATGGAAGTAATTATGGAGCGCAGCTTCGTTAAAAAACATATACACAAAAAAAAAAAAAAATCTTTATTATCTATGTCACATATAAGCAAACAAAAATATTTTAACAAAACAAATTCCGAAAAACAACCACAAACGCACCAGTTCATTAGAATTTTCATTCATTCAGTTGCAAGTGTAGCAACGCTCGCACCGGGTTCAGCCAGTCTCATATAATGCTCGAAATTGATGTCCGTTTCCTCACGGCCACAAATTGAACTCAATGTGAGAGTCCACTTTACTCAGTCGCATGGGAGCTACGACTCAGTTTTGTATAACGTAACTCCACTTTGTACGATACTTGTTGTTCCCATGTGTCTGAGTATAGTAGACTCTCACATTGAGTTCAATTTGTGGTCTGGTAGAAATATGTTTATTCGCCACTGAGAGATATAGCGATTTTCTGCGATGCGCGATTGTTGTGCATGCATTAAACTTGGACTGCAGCGTATCCCAACAAACATCAGTGTCGAATAACCGCTTGTTCAAACAAATTTCAAGTAGTTATTCAGCTTTCAAGAAGAAAAAGTTGAACAACTTCTCGAAATTTGTTTGAACAAACAATTACTAAATTGTTAGGATTGTTGTTTGTTGGGATCTCTTCCATGAAATGCCATCACTGATGCTCGAATGCTCAAAATCAAAAGGGTTTCATCCTTAAGCAAACATCAATCAAAAGAATTTGACCGCTTTGAGAACTGACGCGATTAGTTATGGCAAAGATCGATTGTGGTTGAACGCTAACTTAAAAATCAAACTGCCAATGACACCATAAAACCTGTTCATCTACCAACGAACCAAAAACCAACCATAAAAGTATTCATCGAAAGGTCTCCATTGTGCATTTAAGGGTTAGATAAATCGTCCGATAAAAGCTCCATAGCAGCACTTGATAATCATTCGTGATGGTGCCATCCGATCCAATTTTCTACCCAATTGAACCGCTTCCAAATGCGTCGAAGTAAAAGCAAACTGCCATGTGTGTTATTTACTATACGTTGGAAAACTGTTGAACTCAGCCAAAACAATTCGATAAACTTAAATGGCCATCAAGTGTGCGTAAACCAAACATCGTCTATGAAAATGTATTGTTTCTCCAATTTTACAGCATGCCAAAGCTCTAGTAATCTTCATTTTCGAGAAATATCGATGGATACCGCGATCATCACAATCATAAACTCGATGCAAGCGTAGAACGGTTAGGGTAGTGTCTTTTCGCTTGAAAAATGTTGCATGACGAAGCTTAGAAGACTGTGTAGCACCAATATAAATCCAGCTCTTAAAAGTATAAGCTGATCTGTTTGTGTTCCTTTTCTTCTTTTTTTGCTTTCGGCAAATCCTTTTTATGAGCTACCTATAATAATAAATATGTTATACTTTTTGAAGTAACATTTCGCAGTTTGCTCGTGAAGGAAGCGGAGGAATAGACAGCCGGTCGCACGGCGCGGTAGGAAACTCTGAAGATTCTTGTGCTCCTTCTCTCGGCGACTGTCGTCATCATCTCATAGGAGAGTGAGCGACGGAAATGGATTTGACTCGTATAGAGGTACAATAAAGCTCAGGAAGGACAGGAAGGAAGGAAGGAGGATATGAAAAAAAAAAACGGGAGGATCTTACTGGAAGTCTATAAAATTTTCTCCATCGCATAAATTTCCGACACAGAATTATTAAATTTGATTACATGCACGATTAGATTTTAAAGAAGGATGTTCAGATAGATTCGATTTTGGTCCCACACACGGGGCTTCTTCCTCTTCAATGAGCGTACATTCCTGGAGCAGATCTCCCCGTATGGCTGAAAGCTTGCGAATAAATCGTTGCCGATTGAATTATGAGCTCGTTGAGAAGTAGTTTTTTACCCGTAGAAATATTTCCAGGTTGGTATAATCGCTTTTTTAGCTATGTTTAGTCAGGGAAAAAAAAAACGGTCCGAAAGATAAGAACTTACCGGTAAATAATGGATGGGATTTAAACGAATTGGAATTGGATTATTGGAATGTCTTCTGAGCCGCCACACTTGAGGAAACTTCCATTGACAAGCCAATCGTTTTAGAGCTCAGGCCGATGCTGTCAAAGTGGGAAATAATAATTAACGGCCTACTGACTTTCGGACAACAAATGACTGCTACAGATTCGTTTGGGACGTGCCACCAGTCCAAAACGTGACAGGGCAAAATCACCGACAGCAACGACGACGACAACAACAACAGTAACATAGATGACAGTGACAACATCAATTGTACAAAGTGTTCCTTTTCTCGGCTCTATGATTGATATCGTGTGATTGTGACCATATGATAACGCTCATTAAGTTTTAACGCTCGTGTCGGAGACCTTTTACGCCATGACAAACAATACAATGTTATCTCTGCTGGGTATGTGGGAGGGCGCAATTCGATACCAAATGGCAGCAGTCAGTAGCGTATGGGTTGCTTTGTTTTCCTAAGGGAATGTTATGCAGGTAGCGTAGCTAGAGGTGTTATTCGAACTCATGACTTCCAGTTCATACCGGAATGAGGCCTATCCGTCATTTCATGGGCAGACATCGTCATGGATTTGATATTATAATCTAGAATGTTTGCGTGTCGCATGTTCATTACAATTGGAGTATTTTCATTATTCAAACTCCCGGTAAATGCCAATTAATTGGTTGTACTGAAACTGATTTCTATCCTATTATCTACGACAGTCGCATCTCAAAGAACCACAATGCCAAGGACTTGCTTTCAACAGCTTACAACATCATTAACGACTTTTGCACTCACAAACTACTACATGGTCTCGGAAATGGTTGTCTCCAAAATGAGTTACCTTTAACAACTTTTCTCAACGGTCATTAGTTTGATTCATTTCAGTTGAGAAACGTAATAAAACTTGGTACTTGAAGGTGGTAAAGATTTTCTGCGAATTAAACAGAGTTCTCAGACTCTCGATGCGACAGGAAAATAAGGCGAGAATGAAAATGATAAACTACCTCCTCCCTTCCAACCGTCTATTACCAAGGATTGTTTTCTGTTAACGCTCTTCGTTGTTGCTTTTCTGTGGGGTGGCACGTCCTTGCTGTCGTTCTGATTATTTCTGTGTATGTAGGTAACACACGGAACCGCCCCCATTAAGTTCAGTCAAGGTTCACAGAGTACATGAATGTTCGAGTGGCTGAGGATTGGATAGCTTCAAATTGCTATCAATTAAAATGCCCCCGCCTATGAATGCGTAAATTCCAGTCGGGGCGTAAGTTCCAGGAAACTGAAGAAAAATAATAAAAAGTTGTGTAGGAAGCAACAGTAGAGATATGCAATTAAAAACAAAGACAGTTTGAATGACCCCGGAAAGAAAGTTATAATGAACCGAAAGCGCAGGAAACTTTCCTTCTCTCACTTCAGAACGCCAGAAAAGAGCAATTCATTACGCTTGATTAGTCTTTCGGAGCGCATTTTCATTCCAACGATCGATCGTGTTCCGTTCACGTATTTTACGATATTATGGCGAGTAATGCAACAGAATTCTCTTCAATACACTTCAATACACACTATACCTTCCAGCCACAGCTATGTTATTTAGTTGAACAAATTTATAAAAATCGATTCTGCAACACAGTTTGGAATTCACTATTACTGAGCTAGAATGGCGCTATCAGGCTAGTATCATTGGCTACTGGATTTTTAGGATTCTTACGACTAAGATCTGCTAACCAATTCATTAGGTGATTGATGCAATTCCTGATTCGTTGGCCTCTTAAACAAATATTTTTCTATATGTACCCTGCCTTCCCAAGTAACAATTTTAGTTCTATTCCAGCCGTATAGCACTCCTCCCGGCTTTGTTGATGACACTACATTCAAAACTGTTTTATCTACCAACACCTCCTCTATGCATCTTTAAAGCCGAAATGTGTACAAAGTGGCCCACTCTATAGACGGTTGTGAAAACAAATTAATAAAACCTTCCTAAGACCATAAAGATTTTGATAATGTTCTAGTGAAAGATGTAATGACCACTTGAGAACCATCATAAAACCTATTGGCCGCCATCAAAACCAGCATAGGGCTGAATGGCCACAGCTGTCAAACTTCACGGCGATATCGTGGTTGGTTTTTGTTGTTTTGCTTTGTTGCTCTTCTGATTCATTCAGCAGTAAATAATGGCTAAGAAAAAAGTTCTACTGTTGCGGGAAATTATGATTGATAGCAAAATATATAAAACAAATTGAGTTTTTTTTATAGCGTATCATGCTCCAAATCAAATGCGCATTAAATTTTATGGTGAATATTGGCACGATAAGAGCTGAAAATTAATGCGCCTTGGAAATTATGCAACAACAAAAACAAAATTGAAAGAAATATATTCCGTAAATTAATCATGAAACTCCTGAAAATCAATGGAATTCAATAAGGTTATCTGAATACCGAAGTTTGTCTTAGATCTACAGTTCAATTGTATTACATTTAAAATTTGGTGTATTTATTTTTCCACATTTCAATTATTTCATATATTTCAATATGGCGATTGCCAGTTTTGCCACAAAGCCAATTTATCTTAGCAATGGCTACTATAAGACTATCTGGTCGCTTGGTAGCTTTCCTCAATGCCAGTTAGCCGTTTAATGCATTTACTGGAGGCAAATTGGTTTTAAAATGCTTTTTCAACTGACCATAATAAGATAATATGAATGAGTCCTAAAACGGCATTTCAAAACAGCATTTTATGAGTTAATACAGTCAAAATAAAACCTTTGATAGGAGTAAAAGGAATTTTAGAAGTCAAGGTTTTAAGATCGTTGTAAAGAAGCTGTGTAGGTTCTTATAAACCTGACTAAAATTTGAAACTTATTGGCATCTCTTGCTGCCATAATAAAGCCGAATTGATTTCTAGTGGCTTTCATAAAACTTTAATAAAACTTAATAAAGCTGGATGGTTTTGGCAATGTTACTTGGGTTTGCTGTTAAGATTAAGGATCCGATTTAGCCACCAACGGCAGTTTGTATGCCTAGCTAGCTTTTCCGTACCTTGCAATGCATGCTTCAATCTGTAAATCGAAGTTAATTTAAAAAAAAATTTTAATTTAAAAAGGGAAAAATTTATATATAAAAAAAAAAAAAAAAAAAATGGGGGCTTTTTTTTAAAAAAAAAACTTTTTTTATTTCTCCCGAGAAATGTAAAACCCATTTAAAACCTAATTGAAAAAATAGGAGCTTTCAAAATTTCCAAAAAAGAAAATTTATGTTTGAAAACTACAAACAGTAGTAGAGGTTTTTTTTTGATAAGTTTTTATTTAGCTACTGTTATATAAATTTTTTGGCATAGCATAATTAATAACGTTACCTGATACACATTATTCCTAAAACGTTCTTGGTTCATGGCTTCACCAATCTAATCCCTTGGATACCTTGTGCTCCCTAGATTACAATATGACAGCGTATCCGTCCAGATTTGACCACGAATACTAGTTTTGCCAGCCAGTTTCGTGAGCTCATGGCTCATCCTCCAGCTCCAGATTCCATCCTCCCAAGCGTAGTGCAGGTAACCCAACTCAAAATGAACCATTGTGAGGCCACCCAGCAACTGCTGTGTCAGATTGTTCGCGAGTCGGCATCGGATATCGCCATAATATCCGACCCATACCGCATCCCAGCCGGCAACGGCAATTGGGTTGCTGACAGGTCTAAAATGGCGGCGTTATGGACGACGGGCAAGCACCCGATTCAGGAGGTTGTGTCTTCCACAAATATTGGCTTCGCGGTTGTAAAAGTGGATGGAGTGTTTTTCTGCATCTGCTACGCACCGCCAAGATGGCTGATTGAACAGTTATTTACATGCCCGATCGTATGACAACTGAGCTAACTAGCCTAAACCCATTGGTAATAACGAGGAACTTCAACGCTTGGGTGGTCGAGTGGGGGAGCGTCCTTACTAACCCCAGGGGCTAGATTCTTGGCTTTTGCTAGGCTCAATGTGGGCCTCGGGTAGTAATGGCCAAAACCAAAGGGACGGCAACTCCAAATGACCAATCCCCAGAGCTGCTGCAGGTGATCGTTGGGTGACCGTCGCAAGAGGCGAGGCGTTTGCTACTGTACAGTGGTCACCCTTGATGTGAGAAATGCGTTCAATAGCGCCAATTGGGTGGCTATCACCAACTCGGTACAAAGCCTCCAACGCGTTCCTGGGTACCTGTATAAGATTCTGGGAAACTATTTCCAGAATCGGGTACTAGTGAACAATATTTATTTATTTATCTCGTCAACCATTTGTAGACTAGTACATGTACAATTAGTTTTTTCTTAACTATACATAAATATAAAAATTAATTAGTTTTGTATCCTTAATTATAGGGACTTAAAATACTGTTTCAATTTATACCGAGACATTGAAAAGTCAATGGCTTCACAGAGTTGATTATAGGAATCCATCATGCTATTTATTGGTCCATTTTTAGCATATTCCGTGCGATGATGGCTTAGAGCAAATAAATTACGATTTCGAAGTCGTCTAATTGGTGCATAAAAATTTAACTTAGAAAGTAGTTCTGCTGATTCAAGACGCTGCGAAACGATATCGTTTACAAATGAAACCATCGCATATTCTCGTCGTTCTTTCAATGTTTGGATGTCAATCAACATGCAGCGAGCTTCATATGATGGAAGACGATATGAGGCCCAGCCCAGCTTACGAAGAGCATATAATAGAAATTGCTTTTGTACTGATTCTATTCTTTCTTCATGTACACCTGGACGAGGAGACCACACAATGCTACAATATTCCAGTATAGACCTCACATAGGCAATATATAGAGTTTTAATAGTGTACGGGTCTTGAAAGTTACTGAGATACTGAGATAGGTCAGAAACGGTGATTTGAACCGCAGGCGTCCCGCAAGGTTCGATCCTGGGTCCGGTTCTATGGAACACGATGTACGATGAGGTGCTACGGCTTAAGTTCCCGAACGGGGTGAAGATCGTTGGGTTCGCAGACGACATCACCCTAAGAAATACGTGGTGAGTCCTTCAAGGAGGAGGAGCTAGCGGTCTCGCAATTCATTGGCATTGTGGAGAGATGGATGAGTTCCAGAAAACTGGAGCTAGCCGATCATAATACGGTTGTTAACTACCCCAAATCGGAGCAACATGCGATGATTAGTGCGGGTAACTTCACAATTAAATCGAAGAGGTCCCTGAGGTACTTGGGGGTCATGGCGACCTGGAGCCTACATATCGAACTCATCAACATATAGGCTGGGACCAATGGCTTTACTTCCCTCCCGAAGGAAGACGTGGTCTGAGATTTTTCGTCTCAGAAAAATTCAACAACGCTGACTATAATTGATACCAGACCAACTGCGGTGTAAGGCAACCTCGCTTACCACTACACCACCGGCGCCGTCATTTTGTGTGAGTGTTCAAAAATTTGTGAGAAATTCTTTGAATCATATATAACAATTTTTTTCCGCCTAATCCTGAAGTTCTCGAGTGAAACTCAAGTGTCTGTGCAAATTATGGGTGCGTCTTAAATTGGAGCGCATGCATTTGAAGGGGCGAGGAGCGCAAACGAAAAAAAAAAAAAACAGCGAGTAATAAGCTCCATATTTACTTTGTCAATAACAGAAGTTGCAAAAATTCTAGAAATTTGAATAATTTGTATGCAAAATTATGCTTGTAAATCGTAGTAGTTCCTTAGATTTGTGCCTTCAAAATTGCCTTCAACATTCAAATCGGCGTTACAAAGATAGATTCCGTCTTCTTCTAACGTACTTTTAGTTGAACTTTTTTTTTTCTTTGCTTGGTAAAACATCACTTTGATTGATGGAACCTCATCAACAACATTCTTATTAACTTGATTTGTAGATGCTGATCTCCATCTACAGATACGATGCAATTTTGTTAAGCTTTTCTTTACCTGATCCGCTCACTGTTCTTACTGCACCCCACTCCTTCTTACGATTGTATCGACCAGATTCCAGACAAAAGCCACGTTGACAGGGTTGTTGTCTGGTATTATTACAACATGCCTTGCACGTTCCGGATTTCTGGATACTGAGTTCACTTAAGAGCAAAGTGAGCACCTTGTTCATTTCAATACTGAGGTGTCTCAAAAAGTCACCCGTTCACGTGCCTATGCAGCTGATTCAGGTGGTCCATTGGTTGTCTTTTTTCAGCCCAAAACGAAACCTCCGAACGTTTATCAGATCAGTAATGATCTGACGAAACGATTCTCGGCCATTGCCGAGATAATTAAAGTCAGACCCAACCTTTTCCTGTGTTCAACCTTAAGCAGGTTAATGAGATTGCTGTCTCTCTCAGCTCTTCACTCTCGAGTATCGAGTGTATATCCCAGCCCCAGCTCGGGGTATTGAAATTGAAGGTGTGGTCACAAAAACGAGTTTGACCCTTGAGACCCTGCTGAAGTAGGTGATCGGTCAATTTAAGAACCTCTGTTTACTCCAGTGAAGATACTGGACGTGCAAAAAGTAGGCATATTATCGATCAATACGGGTAAAAAGAAGTTTACACCGTCAGACGCACGTCGGAAATCGTGGCGTCGTGCTACCTTCTCTGGCTCAGCACTCACTCAATACGTCGAGTTTGGAAAACTTCAAAACTTCGACAACCTGTGCGGTTGTTTGTACCTCGGGTCATGATCTGCCAAAGATACAAGCAGATGGAACATACGACCTCCCACTGCGGCAATAAGGCACGCTGCTCAAATTGCGGGAAGAAACATGAGGATGGCGCCTGTGCAGACAGCATACCAAAATGCGCTTTCTGTAAGGGAACTCTTCTTCATGCTCTCTCGGCTTGCCCGGCGTACAAACAACGCGGAAAAAATTAGAACCCTCGCTAAAACAGCGTTCCAGGCAATCATTCGCTGAAGTGGCGAAAAAAGCCTCACCATCACCCAATCCCTTTGCTCCTCAGTCAGATGACGAGTCTGACTTTGATTTGACTGAAATTGAAACATCATTCAACAAATCCAATTCTTCCTGGTTTTCGTAGTACTAACTGCACCCATGACTTTCCATCTCTTCCCGGGACATCCAAAACTCCCGATTTCCCGATTTTAAGAACAAAAGCCCATCGACTGGGCTCATCTAATCTGTTGACAGTGTCGAAGGTATCTTCAAGAACCTCGACAGTTTTGACTCTATCAAAAGCATTGGTCAGGCCATGCTTCTTACTGTGAAGACTTTTTTAAATCAATTGACTATAAAATAGCCCATCTTTGCAGGAATCAATTCCTTCTGTCACGTACAAGACGATAGAAGAGTACTCCACTCAGTAGTCGAATGCCAACACAATTGTAGTACGCACTAAACAGCACCAGTACACTCCATTTAGTATCGCCTAAAAAGGCATTGAATACCACCATGCGACCACTCTTGATCGCATGGCAGCTGGATATAAAAACACCATGCACTGCCGGTCACATTAGCCAGTTTAAAGCAATCTATTATGATCAACAGCCCAAAAACTAGTTTCTACAGGTAAACAGTCAAGCGACGCAGAGAAGTTTTTTTCAAAGTTCTTCTTTGATATATGACCTCTGTGACAACTTCAATATGACAGTTCTTAACAATGGAGAAGTAACACGTTTGGCAGGTCCATCCTCAATTGGCAGTAGATTAGACCTCACTCTTTGCTCGAATTCATTATCGTTGGACTGCACGTGGGATGTGATCTAGGATCTCCACGGTAGTGATCACTTGCCCATTACAATTTCTGTTGCTACTGGGTTTAATCCGTTGGAATCTTTCAACGTCGCGTATGACCTAACACGTAAAATTGATTGCACAAAGTTCAGGACAGCTATAGCTGAAGCCGTAACGACGGTAGAAGGGATTCCATTGCTGGAGGAATTTAATTTCCTTTTCAACCTGATCTTTGACAGCGCGCATCAACCTCAAACTCGACCAGTTCCAGGAACGTCATTTCGCAGGAAACCTCCTTCTCCATGGTGGGATCAGCAATGCACCGAGATTTACCGTAAAAAGTCCGAATCGTTTGAAGTTTTCCGTAGACGTGAAACTCCTGACCACTTCGAAAAATCCATGGCACTCGAACGCAAACTTAAAAGCCTCATCAAGGCCAAGAAACGCATTTACTTGCGACAATTCGTGGACGGGCTACTGCGCGAAAGGTCGATGAATACTCTTTGGAACACGGCGTGAAGACTGCATAACCAAACTACGAACAACGGAAACGAGGAGTACTCGAACCAATGGATCCTCAAAGTCGCGATAATAGTTTGTCCAGATTCTGCGCCGGTCCGGATGATTCCTCGCGAAACATTTACCGAAGAATTCGGTAGATGAGATTAGCCAACCTTTTTAAAAGGTAGAACTCTCGCTTGCACGCTTTTCGTGTGGCAATACAGCTCCAGGGGCTGATATGATCAAGTTTAACTTGCTTAAAACTTCCCAGACGTCGCTAAGAGGCACATGTTGTACTTGTTTAATCAGTTTCTGGAACTGAACATTGTACCGGATGATTGGAGGCGGGTGAGAGTTATCGCCATTCAAAAACCTGGTAAACATGCGTCCGACCACAGCTCCTATCGACCCATCGCGATGTTATCTTGTATTCCGTTAGGTTTCCGTAGAGGTAAGGGAACGAACGACCGTCTCGCTTTCCACGGATATTCAGTTAGCTTTTGCTAAAAAAGAGCAAGTGTCTACGGTATTCTTGGATATCAAGGGGGCTTTTGATTCAGTATCTGTTGAAGTTCTTTCAGATAAACTCCACGCTTGTGGCTTTTCTCCATTGATGAATAACTTTTTGGACAATTTGCAGTCAGAGAAACATCTGAGCTTTTCTTATGAAAACTCTATAGCCTCCCGATTTAGCTACATGGGTCCCCCCAGGGATCATGTTTAAGCCCCTTTTTGTATAATTTTTATGTCACAGACATTAACGGTTGTCTGGGAGACTGTTACGTACGTTGAGATGACGGTATTGAGATCTGTCACGGGACACAATGGAGTCGATCTGCAAGGACCCTTACAGGATACCTTAGATACTGTGTCTACTTGTGCTCTAGAGCTAGGTATCGAACTCTCTACGAAGAAAATTGAGTTAGTAGTTTTTTCTAGGAAGCATAACCCTGCACAACCAAACCTCAAATTTGGGGTAAAGCGATAACTCATTCTATGTCCTTTAAATATCTTGGGGTCTGGTTCGATTCGAAGTGCACCTGGAGATCCCACATTGAGTATCTGAAGCGAAAGTGCCAGCAAAGGATCAAGTTTCTTCGAACAATTACCGATACCTGGTGGGGAGCGCATCTACAAGATCTTCTAACGTTGTACTGGACAACAATTTTGTCAGTTATAGAATACGGTAGTTTTTGTTTTCAGTCAGCGGCTCATCAAACTGGAAAGTATTCAGTATCGGTGTCGTCGTACCGCGTAAGGTTGCATGCACTTGAGTTTTGAAGTGCTGGCTGGCATGTTGCCATTATCGGATCGGTTTTCATTATCTCTCCGGCTCCTCGTCATGTGTGAAGTTATGAACCCCCAGGTAATCGAATACTATGAGAAGCTCCTTGAGTTGAATACTCAAACTTGCTTCATGACTTTGTACCATTTGTACATAACACAGGATGTCAGCCCTTCGCAGAATATTCCCAATCGTGTTTGCTTCTCCGACTTCGGTAGTTCGGTTCATTTTGATTCATCCATGAAGCAGGAGCTTCATGATTTCCCAGACCATCATCGTGCCGGTGATATCGTACTTCTCTGACGGATTATTGATAGAGGCCGGTTATGGTATATCTAATGAAATTCATAGCGCCAATCGTACACTTCAAGCTCCTTGTTCCGTACATGTTGCTGAATTAGCTTTAATACACTTTACGCTAGAAATTATTTCCTCACTTACTTTTTACGGATAGTCTTAGTTCTATGGAAGCTATTTGCTCCACTAGGTCGGAAAAGCACTACTCGTATTTTCTCATCAAAATACAGGAGCTTCTTAGTGCTTTATCTTCGAGTTATGTTTTCCTTACCTTTGTATGGGTTCCTTCTCAAGGTTTGATTCTGGACAATGAGAGAGCAGACTCCCTTGCAAAGGTGGGTTATGATCGACAAATCGCTTTCAATGATTTTTTTCCTACTTTTCAACAACATTCACTTGTCAGCTGGCAGTATAAATGGAATAAAGAAGATTTGGGGCATTGTCAACATTCTATAATCCGAACGGTTTCGAAGAAATCTTGGTTAGGGTGGATGTGGGTCGAGACTTCGTTCGTGCGATGTCTCGCCTCATGTCTAATCATTATTCTTTGAACGCTCATTTATACCGAGTTGGGCTGAGCTACAGCAATCTCAACGCAGATCACGTTATTTGGTCTTCGGCTGAGCATCGTGGAGTCAGATCTGAGCTTTATGATTCCCTTCGGGCTCGAGGTAGACAACCAAATACAAAGGTTCGCGATAGTTTGGCTCTACGGGATCTGGAGTTTATGAAACTCATTTATGTGTTTTTGACTATTATTAGCATTAGATTATAGTTTGTTGAACCTGTATGATTATTGTTATTTTTTTATATGAATAGGGGAAAGTGCTATAATGTGGGTCTATGGATCTCAAATTCGGCTGATCGTTAAAAATTCCATGTCTTTAATTTTTTCTTCATATTGATATGTCAGTTAGACAATGCTTCTGAAAATTTCAGTTAGACAGTACCTCTACTAAGTTATGTTTTCAGAGTGAAAATAGTAAATTAAAATTATTAAATTATTTCAAGTTTTAAGCAAAGGCCGAATCCTAGATCCATGTACCCATATAAAAGCACCTTGCCCTATGTTTTTTTTTCTTTTTCGAAAATTTTCATTTCAAAAGTAAATCAAAAGTTATAAAGCTATGAGTTATGATGAGATGATATAGAATTTAAAATAAATATGTTATGTTAACCATAATTGAAATTCCCAGCCATCTTTTCATCCGTCAAATTGTTATTTTGCTTATCCTCGAGACGGCCGCAAGTAATCGGTTCTATCCCCTAAATAGAGTGCTAAAATATATAAAAAACATGAAAACGTGGCCTTTGTAAAGTAAATTCAATTGAGCCTTTACAAACAAAAAAATACTGTTTATTATATTGAATTCTAAATAACGCCAAACATTTCCATAGTTCCGGATTCAAGGCAGGAGTTCTGGAATAAGTACTTTGCCGGGAAGGTGAACAACATACTTTAAGATCCGAAACATGCCATGCGGCGCATCAAACGTCACGATTTTTCAAAACAAGCTCAACGGAGAACATTCTGATGTTTTCTGATGAACGACTGAAACATATGACTTTAAGGGAAAATTATGGAAATTCTTATTAAAAGAAAACTGTATTGAAATTCGGCAGCTAATTATGAAGAATCTAGAATTTTAAATTTGAATGTTTCTTTCACTGAAGGGTTCGGGATGTATGTGCTAAATTCAACACAACAACGATCTCAGGTCCTTTGTTGATGGCTACTAGCGATACGATCATGGTAACATCTGGTTGACTAAACCGCACTAGAATTTACTATGGTGGGCGAATTTGCCATACTTAGCTCACGAGGAAAATTTCTGGACGATGAATGACCACACGATCATGGATTAATTTGACTTTGAGATGAAGAAATTCAGAAGAGGTGAGCCTGAAAAAAAAGACTTGCTGATTTTTTTAATTGAAAACCTTTATGGAGTTTATTTTGCACTGTTCTAAAGGGTGTTTCGATCAAAATTTGGTCTACTTAAACTTGACGCATTTCCTTTCATCGTGCATTAAAAAATTTTGCACACCCCTCATTTTGAAGATGTGTGCGTGTAGCATCATGTCTCTATTTTGATTTTGAGATTAGCACTTTGGTTATCAGAATGTCGCGAAAGGAAGAGACGCAACGCATCAAAATTTTGCACGGGTATGAAGAAAATCCAAACTACTCTCAAGCCAAGTTGGCAAAATTGTTGAATGTGGCTAAATCAACTGTTACCAACGTATTAAAAGTGTTCGGTGAACGTTTGTCGACAGCCCGGAAAGCGGGATCGGGGGTTGCCCGCTGTTTCGAGCGGAACCCTTAACCTCTCCGTCCGAGATGTCGCAAAGAAGCTGAGAGTGGCGCCTTCAACCGTGAATAGAGTTAAAAAACGAGCTGGACTGTCGACTTACAAGAAAGTGGTGACTCCAAATCGTGACGAAAAAAACAAAAGACAAGCCGGCCAAAGCACGATCGCGAAAGTTGTACACGACGATGCTGACGAAGTTTGATTGCGTGGTACAGGACGATGAAACTTACGTCAAGGCAGAGTTTAAACAGCTTCCTGGACAGGAATTTTGTACGGCAACCGGACGGGGAAAGGTGGCAGATATTTTCAAGCACATTAAACTGTCAATGTTCGTGAAGAAATATCTGGCGTGGCAGGCCGTCTGTACCTATGGCTTGAAGAGCAACGTTTTCATTACAACCGGTACCGTCAACCAGGAAATTTATCCGAGCGAGTGCCTACAAAAACGTCTACTGCCTTTCCTGAAACGACACAAATGTTCCATTCTATTTTGGCCGGATTTGGCATCTTGCCATTACAGAAAAAATGCCATGGAGTTGTATGCTGCCAACAACGTTCAAGTGGTGCCTAAGGACAAAAACTCTCCCAACACGCCAGAGCTCCGCCCAATCGAACAATATTGGGCTATCGTCAAGCGGAACCTTAAGAAGACTCAAAAAGCTGTTGTGACCGAGAAACAGTTCAAGGCAAACTTGCGTTCTGCGGCTAATAAAGTAGACAAGGAGACTGTACAAAATCGTATGGCAGGTGTTCAACGAAAGACCCAGCAATCGCATTCGGTAAAAAAGAAGCTTAGCTGAATATTTCTCCTGTATTCTGTATTAATTGAACTTGAAAAAGAAAAAGAATTTGACTTATTAATAAAAACTTTGATCGACTCACACACATAACAAAGAAGATTGTAGCTCTCACTTAATTCTTCTGTAAATCCTACGACCCAAAAATTTTACCCCCCGGGGTTCAAAACAACTTGACTCATTTATACAAGCATAGGATAGAGGTCTTTAATTTCTCCAAACAATATGATACTAAACTAAGCTTTGCCAATTTCAGGGAGAGAAAAACCAAAAAATTGAATATATTGGAAGTTATTATGGAAATTTAAATGAGTTTGGCATCTTAAAAGAACATTTTGTTAGCTATGTTGTTTCGGAATTCCAAAAAGTGCTATCTCTAGCAATCTTCGTGCAACCATCGATAATTCAATTATGTTTCACTAGTTACATTTTTTGAGTTGCTGCGGCAAGAGGAGTGCTTACTAAAAATCTGAAAACTTTTCGTACATCCATTATACAAGCATATCTCCGGAAATTTTGCCGCAAGCTAATTGCAACAGCAATTCGGTGATGCAGTGAAGGTGTAGTACTAACTGCCGGCATCGCAAATTGATCCCTTGACAGTTTGGCATTTTTCTCAACTCACAAATGTCGACTGCCTCAAATGATTTCTGGTTCAACTTTTTTGCCCACTGCAAATGCTCTCTACCCAGTTCCAAACTTTAAATTATGAACAAAATTTCACCGGGACAATATCGAACAGAACCGGTAACTCCCCCTCCACCTGAAAAACCAAATTACGCAAAAAAAAAAAGGTTCAGGTTGTATCCCACACGACCAAAACCAAAATGAGGCAAAACATTCCTCCATATTTTTGCAGCTCTCCTATAGGTGGCTATTCGTGCCTCTCGTGAACTGCGTCGTCGCATTCCTTGTAGAGGTCTCTCGACGTGAGACAGTCAGGAAAACTTACCACATTACTCGTCAGGAGCAGCCAACAACCGGCAGCAAACCCACATCATTCGTCGGTCGGTGCTCTGGTGTCGAGAGGTGGGCAAAAATTTAATAGTGCAGTAATTTTTTCCACACTCTATTTTTGGGGAAAATTTTGCGCCAGGATATCACATTCCTTGCGGTGAATGCACGGTGTACCTTATGGGAAGACCCTAAGTGGAGATCGTTTTTCCCCTTCTTCTTCTTTTTTTTTCGATTGCAGCCTGCTTTGCGATGAGGATTCCAAAAGATGGTTTTTATTTTTGCCAAACCAGTACGGATCGAAAAAAGCATACTTATTATGGGAATGGAGAAAATTTCCTCTCAGCAAACAAGCACAACTTTTACGATATGGAAGCTGGTTATGCTGATGCTGGTTATGGAAAGATTATATTCTCAAAATTGTTCCGTAACTGGTATTTTCGAGCTTCGTGTTTTCTATTTTCAGTCAAAGCATCTCGTTTCCTGTTGGCTGAAAGTGTTTTCAGCTAAACTTTTTGATTGGCAAGGTTTTTGGAGAATAGTTTGTTAGTGCCAGGTGACTGTGGTCAACGTTATACTAGTGGTGTCAGAATATGTCAACAAATACACACTTTGTTTGAATGCACGGGTTTCCCCCCATGAAAAAAAGTAAAACAAATTGAAAATACATACCAGTTTAAAAGCATCACCTATCACACAAGGGTGTTCACTGTTGACTTGAAACTGTTTGGTTGAATGAAACTTGCGTGTGTAAGCTATGCGTTAACGTGTCAACCGGTCTTGAATGATCCGCACCGACTCAATTCATCGAAATCCACCCTCAGGTGAAAGAGCTGTTTTTAATCATCCACATTCCAACAGATGCTGTTTACTCACGGCGGTAAAAACGTTTACCTTGTGCATGATGCGTTCTGTTGGGCAAAATGCAACGGATTCATGCAGGCTTCGGTCGCAAATAATGTGATGGCATTTAACAACTCCACCTCTTCATGAATGAATGAATCGACTAGCAAGGGTAGCTGAAATATGTTTACTCCCATAGACACCAGCTCACAGCATCCGAATGACAGCAATATCTGATGAAGCGTGAACAGGACGTATCAATTTCAATGAATGAACGGCATATTTCTGTGCTCCACAAAACAAATGATGGACGGTGGCGGATAGAATATAATTGCCCCCGTGATACTTTTACTCGGTGGCATCGACTGACGAAGGTGTAGGTAAATAAAACGCGTGCAGGTTGTTTGTTTCTGCACCATCCATATGTGATGTTTACTTTTGTTCAGGGAAAAATTCTATCCTTAGAGAAAGCGGTTGATGTTCTTCGTTGGGGTGGAGGTGATCGTTTCTTTGAACTTGAGTGGGCTTTAGAAAACTGTTTCAAATATTCCTGCCGTTCTGTTGAAGAAACTCTCCCCTCTCGGTAAATTATGCAATAAATCCTACTGATTATGATGTCCTACAATCACGCTGAACCTTCCCTTTACAAACTAAACCAGGGATTTGTAAATTGAATGAATTCGTAAAAACAAACTCCATGTTTAATTCGTAATAACCTCATTTTTAAGTATTAACTTCGAAAAATGAGGGTTTCGAAAGAGATGAATATTTTCAGAATTTGGCGTCAAATTTAGTACATTTCAGAAAATGCATTTCCTTTTTTCATTTAAAACAAAAATTCAATTATTAAGCTACAATGTATATTTTTATTTTCATGGGGTAAAGGTCTTTATATCTACAAGCGTAAGCGTCAAATCTTTGGTAGTCTATGAATACGTATGTATGATGTGTACTACCACCCATTGTAGCACGGAAACTAAGTCCGACAGTAATTGGCTCTCCTCTCTGTTAGACTTGATCAAGCTTTAATAACCACTGATTATCCTAATCATGCCATTGTATGAAGAGCCAAAAACGAGTTGGGTGGATCGATAGGCAACATCACTTATACGTCTCCACAGGGATATAAAGAATCTCCTTCCAACAACAAGATTGAACAATTGGTCAAAAGAGTGAGCTATCCAATTTTTTGTATTTTTTTTTTTTCATTTTTCCCAACTGGGTTCCAACTAAATTCCGTTCAAAACGTAATGAAAACATTGAAAATCATGACAAATCATGAGTAAATTAAAATGAAATTCTCAACTTAAAATGTTGTCAATAGGTGGCGTTGAAGTCGTACATTAAGTTTCATATATCTGACTGATACTCCAATAACTCACTCTCTAGAAACAGATGACGTTGTAGACGCTTATTTCTTTTGACAACTGCGCACATTGTTTTTTTCTTTCTGATTTGTAAATTCAAACAGCACGTCACGGTCAATTAACTTTCTGACATTTTTACAAATTTTGATTGATTTCTCGAGTTGAATTCATTTCAAATAGTTTATATATTTATTGACATGGCATTACGTCACAATATACAATTCATAGCTTGATACACAATATCCCTCCATAATGCTTTATTTACATGAAATAGTTCAAATAGTTTACATTTGCGAAATATTTCATTCTAAATCTGTGGGTCATTAGTTTTTGAGTGAAATTATTCACATTTCATACACAAAAAAGTGAGTTCATTATTTTCGTTTGTTGGTCAACAACTAACTTCTTTTCTATTTGAATTGATCTGTTATCAATTTGCTATATATCTTCAGCTGATTCGCAAATTTCAATCGTTTGCTTTTTCTATTTCGGCTGTTCAAAAGGTAAATTATTGAAAATTATTCAGTTAGAACTTGATGTGTGCCTCATGCAAAGTGTTCAATTGAATCTCGAAAGCTGTTACGATGCCTCGAAGAGGTCGCTCTTGTATCGGTGAGCTTTCTCAACGTAATCATTCAGCACGTCACACGGAGGAGGAAAGTCCTACTGTAAGCGCATCTGATTGAATCGGAATGATTGAACATCGTGCCGACAGACACAAAAGGTTCACGAAGCTTACAATGAGCAACAACGATTGAGAAGAAGACAAAATCGTGCTCGGGAAACTCATGAAACAAGAGCCTAACGTGTGGCTGCTCAACGACAACGCTAGCAAAAAAAACGATTGCCTCCTTCGAATATCGAACGTGCCGCCAGGGTTGCCACATGCACAGATTTATCTAGATTGACAAAGTTTTTTTTTTTCATTTTTTTCATACAGATATCTGTATGTGAAGATTACAGATTTTTAAGAAAAACCAAGATTTTTAAGATTTTTGGCAATGGTCTTTCCACTCAAAAACCTCAAATTCAAAATATGAGTACAGTTTAGGAACCAACTTTTTATAAATACTACTTTCAGTATGCTGTTTAGGCTTGAAGCAAAATAACACAACTGACACTGACATCACAGTGACAGATGACATTATGAAAGTCAGTTTGTGTGTGTGCCCTAAATGATTTCTCCATCAATGTTTTGATTATTTGATGCTTGATAATTTTTGAAGAAAATTTCATAGAACTCCACAAGATTCTCGGACATTCCTTTAAATATTCCTTCTTGCGTTTCTATATGTATTCTTCAGACGTTTGTAGGCATTCATCCAGGGATTCTTTCATGAATTTCTTCTGACATTACATCGGCAGTTTTTTTGTAACTTTCTTGTGATGAAATCCCTGATTCTGTGAAGTTTTTTTATTTTAAAGGAATCACTGGAGGACACTCGAAAGAAGTATACAAAAACTAAACATTTTTTCCTGCAGTAATTCTTGGAGAAAATCCTGATTTTGGAGAGATCTAAGACGATTTTTTTACATGAGCTCCGTAATCTTATCTATCAAGTTCTTAACTTTAAAAATTCCGCAATGAGTGTTTGTAGAATTCAAATTTTGTCTAGGATTCCCGCAAGGATTCTTACTTATAGTTCTCCAGATATTACTACAATATTTTTTCAGGTATTCCGTTGGAGAAATGTTTGTTTCAAAGTTTCACAAGAGATTGTTCCTAAAATTTCGGCAGAATTTCTAGCAGTGATTTCTACAAAAAATACTATTCTTATAATGTAGAAGTATGCATAATAACATTCATACAGAAGAACTTTGGAAAGTTCGAATAATGATCTCGATAGTAATTTTTGCTATTTGAAGCATATATATTTCGTACGTGATTTTTGGTTATCTTTATTAAATATAATCTTGCAGTGCGAAAACATATAAATATTTTGCGCAATTGAAAAACAGTTGCAGATCGATTGCACCGATTGCAAAAAAAAAAGGTTTGTGGGCTTTGGATCAGATGAAGCTTCGCTAATGATAGGTTCTGATCGATTCATCAAGAAGCTGCTGAAACGTGACTTTTCTCATTTGATAATTATCAAATGTTTTTGGGGTGGCGGCGCTATTTTTCTTTTCTCTGAGCTCTGTTTTTTTTTTTTTTTTTAAATGGGTTTTTATTTTTTTTTGTGATGTAATGTGTGTTTTTTGTGGATGTGTCCGCTGTTGTCCTCGCTGTTGTTGTTCTTGTTGTTTTTTGTTGTGTGGTCGTTAATTAATTTTTATTATTGATTAATTTATGTATTTGTTTGTGGGGAGGGAGGGGGCAGGGGGTTGTTGATATTGTTTGTGGGGGGGGGGCGAAAGGCATAAGCGGGGAAAAAGGGGGGAGAGAAAGAAAAAAAAAATTAAGAAAAAAATGACCCGACCAGAAGGGTATAACATAAAAATAACAAAATTATAACAAACCTTGTTACGACTAACTGATTATGATATAAATTTGTTAAAGACATTTCTATCTGGATAATTGTATAACATAATTGTAACAAATTAAGATATAATGCCTCGCAAGTCACAATCTGTTTGAAGAAATAAATTAATTCTAACACTAGCTGTTATGATTTTGCTACATCGTATCAAAACTGTTACAAAGTTTGTTTTGTTTATGTTACATCTATATCATAGTTTATTATAATTTTGTTACCTCTTGAGGATATTTTGTTACAATCTCTGTTATTTTAACAACATCCGCGATCTAAATTCTAATAACCTCTGTTAGAAAAACAGCGTAACTGAATAACAAAACCTGAAATAATTTTGTTATTTCCTTTTGGTCGGGAAGCTGGCTATTCACTTGCTAAAAAAGTTCATTTGGGACTTTTTTTTTTTTTTCGCGTTTTTTTGGGGGGGTCTGGGGGGTTTTTTTGGAATAAAATATAAAAAGACCAAAAAACGGGCCCCCCCGGTTTAGGGGATCTTTGGGGGGAAAAAGGGGGGAGGGGTAGTTAAATTAAAATTAAAAAAAAAAAAAAAAAAATTCAACAAATTAGTGTACACAGATCATAACAATAATGGATTGTTAATTCCGTTCGGATTTTGTTCACCTAGCAAGGGACTTTATGTAATCAAAACAAACTCCTCATGATTCATTATCATGTCAAAACTGGTCTGTCGGAGTGCAATAATCGATTTCCCCCGAGAACATGAATCTTTCGTATGCTGATCTGTTTTCCGTTAACAACACAAAATTAGAAGTAAAGATTTTTAGTAGTTAAACACAGATAAAAAAGATGTTTTTGGCAAAAATTACAGATGGGAACGAAAAATAATGTGGCAACCCTGCGTGCCCCCTTTCAGTATGAGCCAGACATTGAATACGGTGCGCACGCATCAGTTCAATTCGGTCAGATGTCTCTCGTTTGTCCGCATTGCAATGTACTGAAATTTCCAAAAGAACCAGCCGGATTGTGTTGCGCGAGTGGAAAAGTGAAATTACCAGAGTTACTTCCTCCATTGCGATCGTTGCTTTGAAGTGAATCACCTAATTCGAATCATGTTTGACGTAGGACTACGTCTTTGTTTTTAATACAGGGGTACACGTTGCGAGTACAAAAATTTGGAGCGTCACGAAATATGCTTAGGTTTTGAACGTTGATAAATAATTCATTTCTTGACCGATTTTCAAAATCTTTGCACTAATCTAACTGGAATGTTTCTACGCATCAATTCTAAAATTGGAATTGATTGATATTCAAAATAAGGCTATTGAAAATAACGTAAATACAAGGTGATGTCTTATAATGTCGATTTTTCAGAGTAAATTTACCAAATGCACAGTATAATCCTATCACAGACTTCATATTCAAGTAAGGAACGTCTCTTAGGTAGTCATGAATGTTATTTAAGGGGTACACCTTCGCATTTTATTCTGTCTTACGGCAGTCGTGCTGTGCATAAATCTGCCGAAGGAACGCAGTCGGCAGCAACAAGCACCCTGGAGGGTGCACTGACGAACAGTTGCTCCCGTCAACCTCGCTGCTGAAGCCTACGAGTTGGCGGGAAAGTCGCTCGTGACAACGAGACAAGAATCAACTATCCCACGTCACCTGCAGATGGCCACCCGCAACGACGAGGAACTGAACCAAGAATACCAAGAAGAAAACCCAAGTTCAATCGCGAACCATGTTTATCCCCCGTCAACAATATCCGTCCTTTTCAGGACGATCTAATCAATTTTCTAGATAAAGAGTTTATTTGGTTAAAATTTTCTCTTGTGCTGTTTCAAATTAATTTCAATCACCGCGCCCCGGCTGAACATAGTATTCATTAAACGCCGCGGCCCGGAGTAAATGACAAAGAACGTTGAACAACCAACGAACGAAATTCTAGAACGGATATTTCGAACCGAACTGCGACACTTCAGACCGACCATGTGGTTGAGTTCGTTGTAGTTCCTAACTATGCATAGCGGATTAGTTGCTGGCAACTAATGGTGGCAAGCAAATTAGGAATGTTTCGGTTAAGAAAATCATCCGTCTAGCGTGTAATAATTAAAACTAATTATTGTTGCGCAATAATTGAAGTTCGTCCCCTTTGATGCAATTTGTATCACATTGCATTCGTTTCAACGCGTTGGTACCGCCTACTTCCGTGCACTAGCATCCGACGCCATTACCTAATAGCACAGAGAACAGACATTGATGTTCGTATATCTTTTCTTGAAAAACGTGTGTAGAAGTTTGAACGAAAATATGTTGAGGCACTAACGCCATCTTTTGCCAACTGCCCAGGTTATGTTGAATCGTGTTGCCAGTGATTCTTTTACTTTCTACATATCACAACGTTCGGCAACGTTGCTGTCAAAATTCAGAACAAGTCAATCGGTATCTGAAACAAACAAATATTTCTTCGGGTGAAAAAGTACGTATACCATCTTTTAATTTACAACGGATATTGGAAGATTTCCAAAACATCAGCACTCGTGATAATTAGGCCAATTCATTAAACAACCAACGGACGACTTGACGGAAGTTGTTGGATACAACTAAAAGGCAACTGGGATTGTCTTGTTACCCGTTACGTTTGGAGTTGTGGAGTGAATGCAGTTGCAGCTCAATCAAATCACCATGCAGTTGATATTATCCCCTACTTTGCAGCGATTGTCACCAATAATTACGAAGATGGTAATTATCCTCTGCTTTGCAGCGGTTCTCACCAAAAATCGCGATGATGGCTCAATGTAAATACTGATATTTGCGCAGTAGTTAGATATACCATATCTAATTTTGCATATTTGCAGCTTTTTGGTTCACTCACTTGAAAGGACGCATTCAGATAAATGCTACTTTCGTGGAAAACTTGTGAAACAACCCGGAAACGATTCAACTTTTATACCAAGGGTTATGGTGAGTAAGTTTAAGCACTCTATAGTCAGTAGTGAGCCGAAATTGAACTAAACAGTAAGCACGTAGCGTGCATGCCGTGTCCACGCAAGGTACACATGATCATATGAAGTGATGCGCACGTATTTACGGGTATGCGTGTGCATGACTCGAGTGGATCCATTTGGTACTGGGTGGACGCTGCTTGAAAACCGGTACGTGGGCATCGAGCCTTAGTCCTGGCCTTAGTAGACTTGTTAAAAAACAGCTAAAATTTAAATTATAGCCCGTCCAGAACTTTATAACATGATATCATTTTAAATGACATCAAGATACTCTTGATCACGTCAAAAAAAAAAAAAAAAAAAAACTCGTAATCCGAACGGGATACAAGACTAATTTGTGAGAGGTAATAATTTAATTAATAAACTTTTGTTACAGGAGCGAACGAGTGGTGCGAGCACAGAAAATATGTAGACAGCATCGGCCCAGTGGAATTGTGAAGCAAAATTACATCAATTGCAGAAATATTACGAAAGATACGAATTTGAAAATTCAATTGCGTGAGAAAAAACTAGCCAATATTAATTTAGGAATAAAACTAATTATGTATGTTTGTTATTCATGTATTTATTGAATGTAAGCTTTGTATTGTGTAAACGAAAAAGTCTAATTCTTAAATCTTGTGGCAGATCCACAACAAAGTGGAAGTGAACGGAACAAATTTTTTTGTTTTTGGGTGGTTGGGGGCCGGCTGCGGGAAATTTTGGGATGGCTTAAGAAAAACAACCTTTTTCCTCCCGGGGCAGGGCACATGGTTAATAAAATTATTTTTTATATTTTTTATTTTTTTGAAGGGTAAAAAAAATTTCTTTTTTTTTTTAGGGGGGGAGAAAAAAAAAGAAAAGCCCTATTCCTGGTTATACACGGAAAAAAATCCATTGCCGGATTCATGAATAAAAATTCATGAAATCATGACATTATGACTATGCTTCATGATATCATGACGGAAACCACAATTATCATGAATAATAACATCTGCTCACATGAACATGAGTCATGATCACCACAAGCGTTATTATAAATCAATTCCCGTTTGGATGAATTCAACTCGGAATAAAATATCATACCGCTGAGTCATGGAATCATGACCCTCATTCATGCTTCATAACTGAAATACCAAAAATCAGGAACCGGAACAAACGCATCTATGAACTCGATTCATGGTCGCTCTATAAGCGTAACACAAAGCTGTCAAAAAATTTCATCAATTCAATCAAAGCATGCCTAGCGGTCGGCGGTAATTTTCAGCTAAGGTTTGAAAAACCTGAAAAATTTTTTAAAAAAGAAAAAAAAAACTAATTTGTACTTATTTATAGTGTACAAACAGCACAGCTAACCGCGTTTTCGCAGCAGCAACGGTACACAGCAGCAGCAGCCACGAGGCTTTGGAACTGGAGTTGGAGGTCATCTCAAGAGCTGGGTTGGAGAATTACGCTACCATGATCGTAAGCGACCATGGAATTGAATCGGCAAGGGAGTTCAGCATGCTACACGACACCGATATTAAGCTATTCTGTCGTGTAGCTCGCGACAGGATTCTATTCCGCAAACTACTTGCGAACTTGGTAAGAATTTTGATTTAATGATTTGATGATGTTCAACTGTTCTAATAGTTAAAACAGTTCAAATGTCAGAAAAAAATTAAATAACCACCCCTACCCCTTGGGAACGTTTTAACGAATAAAGTGAGAAATCAGCAAGAGCGTACCAAGACCACCCAGTACTGGACTATCTCGCACTTTTTTCCTTAGTTCGCAGATTTTTTTTCTGGAGGTCAGTAGAACGTGAACTTTGATTTTATTTGAAATTCGAACATTTTCCCTACTATTCTGTCAAATTTAAGTAAAAATTCGTGAATTGGAACACAGGCTTTGGTTCGTTATTGTACATTCAGGCGCAAAGAGAGGACCATAGGGATGTGCCGAGGGATTTCATGAATTTAAAAATAACAGACAGGGAGGGTATGAGTTACTAAACCGGATTTGATTCGATCAATTGAATTTAAGGCCAGTATCGATTTAAAAAGTAGAGAGGTTACTGAATTTTGTTCAATATTACCAAGCGGAATTTTGACAATTGATCTGCATGGAACGAAATGTCACCTTCACTTGCTAACTTGGTGTGCGACAATAATCCAGCGGAATATTTTTCCGAAAGTAAAATTGACAGCTCCCATTAGTTTGCGTGGAAACCTTACAAAATTCAATTTTTATCATTCGTTCTTTGCAGGTGGATACTGCTGCAGAAATGTCTTTACGATTCTTTACTTTTCCGTTTCAGTAAACAGAATTTAACATGGGTTTGGGATAGAAAAAGAAATTTATTTCGAACACGATACCGACCTTTAGATTGGTTTCAGTCAAAAGCTACTAATTTTATGATTTTGCTTAAAATCTGGGATCATTTCATTTCTTCAAGAGTCATCCCCCTCGGCCCCCTTACAGATCCCAAAAAAAAAAAACTTCTATTTAGAAAGTTTTGTGCTTCTAAAGTTTATGCTAAAAGCATTAAAAGATTACCAATCTGACATTCAAAATTGAATTAATCAAGTATTGTGCATGAGAAATACATTAGTTTGCTATTTTAAGCATGTTGGACATCAAAGACAGTCCTTTATATTATTTAACTATTTGCTTTACGAAAAAACTGTTTAATGAATCAGCCGGTTCTGATGATCGCGAATCAGTCCATCCAGAGAGCTTCATGTAAATAAAAGAGTGTTAAAACTGTGATTACGATAGTCACAAACAAATTTTCTTCAAAATTCAACAATCTGGTGCTATTTTGTTGTTGAGTTCATATTTGTATGGTTACTTTCTTTTTTTTTTCATATAGACTGCGGGTGACGTCGAAGTCAAGATCAACCAGCGATTGGAGATTCTTCGGACAAAATTTGACAACGTACAATTGCAGCCGCAAATCATCGCGTTTGGCGCTTCGCGACCCGATAAAGCATTTATCGTTTGTTTTCGGCGGCGCAGAGTATAAGGCTGAAAATATACTGCATGCCATTTGTATCTGCATGCACGTAACCTATGTGATGAACCTCCAGTACACACCGGACTGCAGGCCACTGTGGCTGTTTTTGCAAACTTACCTGTTTAAAATTCCAGCATCGATCGTGGAGCTACCAAAAAGCACACGAGATTTGCTGAAGTCGATTGATTGATTGTTAATCTTTTTCCTCATTTCCTTTGTTTTCATGCCATTTCCGTAACATACATAAAACGAATCAAAACCAAAAACTATTGAATGAATTTACTTATCAAATACCTGAAAGAATCCCAAATACCTGAAAGAATCCGTTTTTCATCATATTCATAAATATGTTTTATGTTACCATGAACTCGCTTCATGGTACCTATGTGAAACCATGAATAATGTTCACGTTTTCATGATTTTTTCGTAATTCCAAACGAAATGCTTCATGATTTCATGAATCAATCTGCCCGTTTTCATCACTAAAATGGGAATCATAAATGACAAGTGCCAATAATCATGAATAGTAGTTCATGTTTTCATGAATTTAGTTTATGGTTTCTAATCAGATGCTTCACGATTTCATGAATCAAGATGCCGATTTTCGTCATCATAAATCAAAAACCTAACGCCAAAGTGGCGTTACGGTGGATCATAGCAAGCTGATTCATGATTTCATGACTTTTATTCATGGTGTATATTCATAACATGAAAATTCACGTTTTTTATGATATCATGAACCATTTTGCTAGTTTCGAGCACCGGATGTTTTCCCGTGTATACACTAATAAATTTCAATTTGACCCCTTTTTTCAATTCTAAAACTTCAAATAGGGAGGGAAAGAAGAAGGCAGAGAAAAAAAAAAATGGGGGGTGTAGGGTTTTGAAATTGAGTAGGAAAAATTGGTGGGTTAATTTAGTGAATGGATAAGTTGTTTTCTGTGACTATTAGTAGGGGGGGGGGGGGATGTGTGGGGGGGGGGTGGTGGGAGGGGGTGGGGGGGGGTGGGCATGAGAATGGTGGAGGGGGAGAAAGGAAAACAGGGACTAAGAGGAGAACAGAAGAAAAAAGGAGTCCCCGAAATTGGAAAATAAGAAGGTTTTGGGATTTTTCGGTGGGAATGGGGTAACCGGGGGAGGAGGCGGAAGAAATAAAAATTTGGGGAGGGAAAAAAAGGTAAAAAATAAGAAGTTTAAAAAAGAGTTGGCTTTTGGGGGTAAAGGGGAGCCGGGTATGGGAAGGGGGGTAATGTGTAACCTTGGGGGTGCATAATTTTGGAAAGAGCTATAAAAAAAAAATTTTTTTAAAGATAATGAAAAAAAAAAGATGAAGAAAATAAAATAAAAAATTTTTAATGAATTGGATTTTTTTTAAAAAAAAGAAAAAAAATCAGAAAAACTTTGAAGGGAGTAAAGAAAATGCACAAAACGTTGCTGTTTTGGAAAGTGTCTTTATGATTTCTTACAACACCGTTATCAACACAAGTTGGTCCGGCAAGACATCATGCCGAAATCAACCTATTTTCATGCGTCGGAACTTCCATTAAAACGACTGCAGTATTCCTACATAATACACCAATAAAAATGGCCAATTGATCAAAGATTATCAAAAATTTGAAATGACTGCAAGTTGTCATACTTTTCGAAGGCAAAATTGAAAATCTCGAAGTTATCCAGTATGACAAATGACAGTCAATTTCAGTTTGACTACCCGAGCAAAGGATTATACCAAATTGATAACAAGTTCTTATACTAAGTTATCATTTTTTGATCACTGAATATGTTATCATTGGGGCTGAATAAACAGCCAAAATAACAGAATGAATAACAAAAAAATACTCGTTGAATATCATAATAATAGCTTGTTTTGTTATCACTGCGAACATCTTGATAACAAATCCTGTTTTGTAAGCATATTAATTGAAATGATTTCAAATTATGTTATCAATTTGAAATCAAATACTCACGCTAATATCTGAAAAAAATGTTTTGACTCAGAGCATAATTTCTTGTTCAAACATGCTGGTAACCCTAGCAAAGGAAAATAACAAGCTGATATCATAAGTAACAATTTATGTTATCCCAGTTATCGTTTTGATCTCCGCTGTTATCGTATAACAAATTTAGTTATTACCATTGGCCAATTTTTTTTTTTTTTTTTTTTTTTTATTCATCTGACAATATTTGATAGTCTCAATGAATCTATATTCTAGTTCTAAACACGTCAACACTAATATTAAAATCAAAGTCAGGATACCGATGGTTAAATACGTTCATCATTGACCGAATTGGCTCGTTCTGATCATACTCGTAGTAGCGTCGAGGTAAGCGAAAAAAATCGCTAGAACGAAGTGTGTACCCAGGTACGTTCACGTCCAACATAGCCAGTAGATTCGGAGCGTCAAATTGACCAGCCAACATTTTGAAGACGAACACAGCTTTAGCAGTTTTTCTACGGTGCACCAATGTACTCAAGCCCAGCAGCTGGCATCTGGCTTCGTACGCTGGCAGATTCAGTGGGTCATTCCACGGAAGGAAGCGTAAGGCGAATCTAATGAACTTCCGTTGTACAGCTTCAATTCGATCGACTACTGTTATATGGTAAGGTTCCCACACGACAGATGACGTTTCCAATATGGGTCGAACCAGTGAAACATACAGCGATTTAAGCGTATACGGATCACGGAACTCTTTTGTAATTTTGGATACAAAACCTAGTTGACGACGCGCTTTTTTGATGATTTCCTCGTAGTGTTCCTTGAATGTAAGCTCCTTGTCCAAAATGACTCCGAGATCCCGTACAGAATCCACCCGTGCAAGTGGTTCATCGCCAATAACATATTCGTAAATGAGAGGTCGTTATTTTCGTTGAAAACTAATTACTGAACATTTCGGGACACTGAGTGTCATCCTATTTGCACGACACCAGGCGCTAAGCCGATTAAGAAGATTTTGCAATTCGATACAGTCCGAAACACTTTCAACAATCATGTATATTTTCATATCATCGGCATATAGTATGCAGAAATCTTCACCAAGGTGCAAGGCGACATCATTGAAGAAAAGCGAGAATAGCAACGGACCCAAGTTGCTTCCCTGTGGGACGCCAGAGCCGTTAGTGAACCAGTCAGAGACAGCTGAGCCAATTTTAACTGCCAGTTTTCTACCACACAGGTAAGACCTAAGCCATGCAACGAGCTGAGCGGAAGCTCCAAGCTTTTCAAGTTTCGCTAATAGAATCGCGTGACTAACTCGATCAAATGCTGCTTTCAAATCGGTGTAAACGGCATCAATCTGCATCCCACGTCCAACGTTTTGTATACATAACGATGAAAATTCCACGAGATTAGTTGTTACGCTTCATCCAGGAAAGAATCCATGCTGCTTAGGGCTGATGTATTGTTTCACACGAGAACACATGTAGTTAGATACAACTATTTCCAGTAATTTAGAACACGCGCATATGGACGTAATCCCTCGGTAGTGCCTTACATTATTCTTCGCATCTTTTTTATGAACCGGGAACATGAAAGAAGCCTTCCAGAGAGCTGGAAAAATGCATTGCTGCATTGACAAGTTGAAGATGTGCAGTAGAGGAACAATCAGACTCGCAGAGCATTTTTTCAGAACACAGGCAGGAACCCCATCCGGTCCAGGTTGGTACGACGTTTTCAGTTTAGACAGTGCCTTGGTCAAATTGTCTACAGATACAGTGAATGTATCAGCATCAATGACATCACGCGGTACATACCTCAGCGCATCTGAAGTATTGCAGTCTTCTCGCGGGTCCTCGAAGACTGATTGAAAAAAATCAGCCAGCAAGGAGGATTTTTCTTCCTGTGTATTCGCCGAGCGCATTACAGAAGGCAATCCGCTATCTTTACGCTTGGAGTTAACAAAGTTCCAAAATCGTTTAGGTTTTCGCTTCATATCACGCTCAGTTTTTCTTGCGTAACGTCGATAGAGCCAGTTGTTTAGTCGTTTATACCGTTGGCTGCAACATTTATATTCGAACTTGTTTAGAGATGATCGATGAGAATGGTATGTTCGACGAGCAGTATTTCGTTCCGTTTTACAAGCTCGAAGTTCACGACTCGACCATGGAGGTTTCAACGGCGGACGTTGTAGAGGCACACAATCATTGAAAACTTGATGAAGAATCTGCGAAAATTTGCTTACACAATCATCGACCTCAGTGCAGAGACAGACAGCAAACCAATCGATTTCCATCAATCGTTGGCTCATGACATCATAGTTAGCATTTTTGAAGTCAAAGGCAGCAAGATCATATCTGTTGTTGGCACTACATGTTTCAATATCGCTTTGAACGATCAAAATAAGGGGAGGATGAGGCGGATCAACGAAAATTAGTGGTTCGACAGCTTCTTCGAGTTATCATGTGTTATCGTTTTGAAAACACTATAAGCGATATAAGTTGAATTGTAAAACTATAAATATTTCTAGCATATTTGAACGAGACATTTTGCTTTTAATCAACATATTTTTTTCAATTATTAGCATGAGATTTTGATTTCAAATTGATAACATAATTTGAAACTATTTAAATAAATATGCTTACAATTCAGGATTAGTTATCAAGTTGTTCACAGTGATAACAAAATAAGTTATTATTATGATATTCAACGAGTGTTTTTTTTGTTATTCATTCTGTTATTTTGGCTGTTTATTCAGCCTCAATGATAACATATTTAAAAAATAACATATTTCAAAGAATGATAACCTGGTATTAGAACTTGTTATCAATTTGGTATAATCCTTTGCACGGGAATATTCATAGTTTTGCATTCAACTAATAACGTTCGTAAAAAAGTGTATGTTGAAAATGATAACATATGATAACAAAATTTGCCAATGATGATAACTAAATTTGTTATGCAATAACAGCGGAAATCAAAATGATATCTGGGATAACAGAGCTTGTTACTGATATGATATCAGCTTGTTATTTTCCTTTGCTAGGGTACAGCAATGAAGGACATTCACACGGTATAAAAAAACGTTGTATATATCGAAAACCGATTTATTGTGTGAATCGATTTTTAAGCATAATATTTAAAAAATAAATTTTGGAGGACAGCTTGTAGTGTATATATTTATGTAAATGAAAAATACTACAAGCTTTTGAATGTATTGTTTATGATTTTCATTCGGTTCATCCTGATATGTAAGAAATGTTATAAAGTGTTCAAAAGTTGAGTTCTGTGGTTCCACGCTTAAGCACATATTCGTTCGTTTTCAGCAATAGCAGCAAATCACAAAAATCTTGATTTGAGGTATCCTGCAAAAGTTTGTTAAATCTTTAAAAATATTACAAAACTTCCCTTTGTACATTTTAATTTACTGTTGCCATGGTCACTATTTGCTGCTTCATACTGATTTTATACAAGCAATCCGCTTTTATTTTTACTGGCCTGATAGTTATTGCTCCTGAGTTGGAAAACAGAGAAGATTTAATTGAAAGGAAGTTAAAGACAAATGGACATAAAAAAAACAATAAGTAATGTTTAAATCATCTTTGAAGTTGAATCAATTAAACAATATTATCAAATATAATGATATTTTGAGTTATTGTGGAGGTGGCTGGGTTCGATTCCTGGTCCGGTCTAGGAATTTTTCGTTGAGGAAAATTTCTCGACTCCCTGGGCATAGCGTATGATTGTACTTGTCACATAACCATACTAATGCAAAAAAAGATACTTTGTATCCAAAGCTTTCAATTAATAACTATGGAAGTGCATTTAGGACCATAAGTTGAGAACAAGCAATAAGCTAATTATTAAAGCAATAACCTTAAAATGCTAAAGAAGAAGAGAATAAGTTCAAAAACCAACCTCAGACTCCGTTGCAGATTCTTGTATTCAAGGCACAAGATACTTGGACATAATTGAAAGTATACATAACCTATGAGGTAAAAATTATTTTAATGTTAATATCTAAATCACGAAAACACAAGTAATGATAAAAATCGCAATGATGATGATAAAGATGAATGGCAATGAATAATCCATGTCATATAAGATGATATATACAGTGAAGGGATATTATAATATGATCTGAAAATTATATGTGTGCCGACTGCTGTTTTGTTGCAATTATAGACAAACTTGCGCATCCATTATTAACCGGAACATTTGTATAATGTATGACAGCCATGAGAAAAAATGAATTTTAAATTTTAAATTATTTAGATTATGGATCTAAGGCAAGGATGATCCCAAAACGCGCTGCAACTACGAACCTGTTAGGTGTGCAACTAAGTTCACGCTGTTTAGCAATAGATGGCGCCAGTAGTAAGTGCTGGTCGAATGTTGTACATCTCAAGCGTCATAAACCAAGCTCAGACATATGGTAAACAAACCGTTTTGCCAAATCAGTGATTTTAGTTTAGTGTTATATATTTTGGTTGTTTGAAGATGTCTGATTTCGTGCCAAATAATCGTCATTTGCGGGAAGTGTTGATTTTCTTCTTTCATTCGAAGAAAACGGCGGCTGAAGCACATCGAGAGCTCCAAAAAGTTTACGGTGATGCTGCTCTGAGTGAAACAACGTGTCGTGATTGGTTTCGTCGCTTCAAAAACGGTGATTTCAGTGTTGATGATCGTCCGCGTGAAGGAAGGCCAAAAAAACTTCGAAGACTCTGAATTGGAGGCATTGCTCGATGAGGATCCGTGTCAAACGCAAGAAGAGCTTGGTTCAGGATTAGGAGTTTCCCGCCAAGCCGTTTCTAAGCGATTGCATGCGTTGGGAATGATTCAAAAGCAAGGAACTTGAGTTCCTTACGATTTGAAGCCAAGAGATGTTGAGCGTCGTTTTTTCGGCTGTGAACAACTGCTCCAGCGGCAAAAAAGGAAGAATTTTCTACATCGCATTGTGACGGGTGACGAAAAATGGATTCATTACAGTAACCCAAAACGGAAACATTCATGGGGACTGCCCGGGCATGCTTCAACATCGTCGCCTAGGCTGAATATTCACGCTGCGAAGGTTATGCTGTGTATTTGGTGGGACCAAGTTGGTGTTATTTATTATGAGCTGTTGAAACCAAACGAAACCATTACCGGGGAACGGTATCGAACTCAATTGATGCGATTGAGCCGAGCACTGCACGAAAAACGGCCACAATACGAGCACAGACACGAAAAAGTGATTCTTCAGCACGACAACACTCGACCTCACGTTGCGAAACCCGTGAAAACCTACTTGGAAACGCTCAAATGGGAAGTCCTACCCCACCCGCCATATTCTCCTGATATTGCACCGTCCGATTATTACTTGTTCCGTTCAATGGCACATGGTCTCACTGGTCAGCAATTCCACTCAAATGATGACATCTCAAAATGGCTTGATTCTTGGATAGCATCAAAAGACGAACAGTTCTATCGAAATGGTATTCACGTTCTACCAGAAAGATGGGAAAAAGTCGTAGCTAGTGATGGGCAATACTTTGAATAATACGTTTGTAACCTTTGTTTTCAAAATAAAGTTCCTTTTTCACTAAAAAACAGCGAGAACTTAGTTGCGCACCTAATAATGTGAATAGTAAAATTCTCAATGTGACCTCCAGGCACACGATCCTCTGTAGCAGATGGCAAAACAACTGTGATATTTCCAGAATGGAACTGACTCTTAGCTTCGAGTCTTGACCAAGAATCCATACTGAATCCTTGCGGCACGACAAGCCGGCCAGTTCAGCGCAAGGGCTTTGGTAGTCTATAGATACGATATGGAAAAATGTAGGCCCAAATATCTAAGGTAAAACAAGCGTTAAGATGGTAAATTACTCCAAGAACTCTCTGGAAAAAAGATCACAAGCAAAACTGTCAATATTTTGGAAATTCATGGAGATCTAAAGAAATAGTGAAAGAATTTTTTAGGTTAAAAGTTCTTCTGGACTATTTAAGAGCTCTTAATTAATAACATGTATTGGGTTCCAGGGCACAGTGACATTGAAGGGAATGAAATAGCAGACAATCTCGCTAAAATATGATCTAGTTCACAGTGTTTTGGCCCAGAGCCATTTTGCGGTATATCAAACTGTACTTAAAAAATGGAAATTAAATACTGGGAAGAACAAAAGGTGAGAACCAATTGGTTTGCTGTAGGAAAGTGTACCCAGCCAACAAGATCCAAACGTAAATAAAACCAAAACGCTCTTAGAGCTCAATAAGAGAGCTGTCTGTACACACACTGACCTAGTAACAGAGCACTGGGAACATCTGCTTTGCAGTTGTGATGCTTTGTACCAGAGCAGACTTAAATTTCTGTACAGTGGCTATATGCAAGCTAAAGAAATTCGGACTGCAAATCCTGGAAAGGTGGTGGGTTTTATAAACTCAATCTTGCCTGACTGGGAGACGCGTCTTGGGCTGGTCACTTGACAAATGGTGATCTAGCTTTAAGATGCGAATTAGAATAATAAACAGGGGTATACCACAAAAGTTCAACTCAGTGGATACAGGGTTCTACGCCCAAAAAAAAAAAAAGAAAAGAAAAAAAAACCGGGGCACTGTTCGAGCAGATGTTAGTTGAAGATCATTGGCTGGGTTCGGAATGATATATGCCGCTTCTGTAACCTAGAAAGCGAAACATCGGAGCCTCTGCTTTGCAGCTGTATACTCTGTCCAACTTCTATAACACCACCCCCAATTGGTTTAAAATCAACTATAATAATAACAATGTCGGGTCAATGTGCGTATTTTTGTAGAGTGCATAGCAAGTTATTGTTTGTCTTAGATTTATTTTGATTATAAATTCCTTCTATTACTTTTGTAATAAGTTTTCATATTTTTTAGGTGTTTAGTTTCTATAAGACCATTTCAAATATAACGCATTTTTCATTAAGTAAAACTTATAAAAATCAGACTATTGTAAGTTCAATAATCCGTAGTATTGCCATTTCGATTAATGACCTGAAAAATTCGGCCTATTGTTTACTAAATTCAGTAGAACAGATTTCTCAATTTTGTCCCATTCTGTCGTAATAGCGGACTTCAGCTCATCAACAGTGGCATACTGCTTTCCGTCAACATAAATCCTGCGAACCAAAATCCCCCAAAAGTTTTCGACTGGATTTAGGTCAAGAGAACGCGCCGGCCAGTCGAGCAAATCGAGTTTTTGCTTCCTGATCCATTGCTTCGTTTCCTTGCTGGTATGAATAGTGGCATTATCCTGTTGGAACGTAAATTTTTTTCCGACGATATTTGCGCAAAAAAGGCAGAAGATGTCCTTCAAGAATACTGATGTAGTCCTTACCATTCATTTTGAAGGACGTGAACGCTATCTTCAGCTTCCCGGTTGCGCAAAAGCCTGCTCAAACCATGCATGAGCCACCTCCGAAGTTCCGAGATGAAAAATATTGTTCTTCCTTTCTTAAATCACGCCAGTATCCATTGAAGCCGTCCGGACCATCCAGGTTGAACTTCTTTTCGTCGCTGAAGATTGTCTAAACATGTTAAAACAATCAACAATAACTTTACCGGTTTTAGAGCCATACTGGAATATTAAACGTTCCGAATAATCACATATAACCAAAGCTTACCAAATCCCACTGTCGATTCATGGGAGATTTTGCAAAACTCAGCCGTTTCTCAACATGAGAAGCTGTAAGGTTAGGAGCTTTACCCTTTTTAGCCCTTTTAATACGAGGGCTTTTCACCAAAACCTGACGAACTGTCTTGAGTTTGCTTGATTTGCATCAAGGATTAAGTCGAGTGCGAAGCTGTTTTAACTATCTCCCTCTTCTCGCGGTCGGTTAGCTGTGATTTCCGTGGAGCTCTTTTGTTTTTTCCGTATCCTTCAGGATTAGCGAGATAATTGCGCACAACTTGATGGGACCGGCAAATCCGCCGTCCGATTTCCCTTATTGACACTTTTTCTTGGTGAAATGCCTCGATTATTCCCTTCTCCTTCTTCGTGAGCACTTTTCTCTTGGGCATTTTGATGCAGCAAAATGAAAACACGCGAATCTGCCAATGGTCTTATACAAAATAGTAGTTACTGCTTGGTGCGTTCACACCACACACGCATATTACCATGCATGGGATGGGTTTCACTCACACAAACATGTCATGGTACAAATTGAAGGGATGTCTTTTCTTCCTGAGAGGTGGCAGTCAAAAATTATCTGGTCTTTTAGAAAATGGACAGAGTGTAGTGCATTGTATGGGCGCAGATCCAAATTTCTTGGTAGTGGTTGTTGACAGCCCAATGAGATTTGGTCTGCCCATCCTGGTAAGGTGATTGGGTTTGTAAACCAAATCATACCTGACTGGGAACGTGTTTTGGCAGGCAGCTGACCACTCAACAAATGGTGGTCAGCTTGCCCAATGCGTAGAAAGTAAACAGGGATATACTACAAAAGTTCGTATCAATGCGCCCAGTAGTGTTTAAATCCCGCAACAACTAAAAAGTATAAAAAAAAGAGCTTTTAGGAGTAAAGCTTATTACAACTTCAAGCAGAACCGCCAACCGTTGTTTATGGGTATGATATGAATTTAATGAGGTCCAAAAATATTGGTTGAAATAAATATGGTAAGAAATTAGCATTTGGCTTACCTCTTTGATGTCTTCAACACTGTTTTTTTTCGTAAGTTGGCATACATGAGATGTGATATACATCAACATTTATTTTTCTATTTTCGGACGTAGGACAATGTGTTTCTTTTTTACAAATGGAAAATAAAGCAACAAGCTACATGGGATTTTTTCCAAACCATATTTCCTTAGCCCTAAATTTGTCAATACATATTGCGATAAACCATTAGACAGATATTTTTTCAGCAATTTCTTAGCACGTACAACAAAAAGTGTATATAATCAAAAAACTAAGTGATGTAACAGACAAAACAGGACTTTTTCAGAATCCAATCGGAGCAGCGTTTTAAAAGGTAGGAATTAACTCATATCGCGCCAAATCGAATTCGAAATTGGCAGCACCCTCTCAGATTTAAATGAAACTTTCTAGACATGTAGATTTTGTCACAATTAGCCACTTTGCATGTTTAGTTTTTAGTAAATATATCTAGACTGTTTTTTGAAAACCGATATTTTTCAAATGACCTACAAAAAACCTACAAAAACGTTTTGTTTCGGTGACTATTACACAATGAGCCAAATTTTCGAATAAAAATATTGAAAATAGTCCAGATTGATTCCTAGACTGAAAATTTGGATTTTTAATTTTTTCAGTTGATCTTTAAAAAAATACCATTTACTATTTTTATTTAATTTTGTCTTAAGGAAGGTAATTGTGTTCGCTTCATTGCAGGATTAGCACTTTGCAGGACAAAAAGTTTTCTAACAAAAAACATTTCTTGTCCAATTTTTTTTTTTTTTTAAGTGCCGTTTTCTCCAAACCTAAACCAGTGAAAGTCAGAATTCTGTCAGAATCCAAAGAAACCAACATTTTTCTATCAGATTTTCTTTAATTTAGCTAAGTATACTTTTTATAATGAAGAATTCTATTTGAAGAGATTTTATATTTTAACCTTCTCTTGGTGTCGGGATTATTATGACCCAGAATGGTTTTTCACAATGCTATAACTTTCTTAAATTAGCATCTGGAAGTTTGAATTTTCTTGATTTTTCCTAAATCATATTTAGTAACGTTTCTGCATTGAAACCCAATTAATTTGAATTTTCTGAGCTGTTCAAAAATAGTTAGGAATAAATTTATATTGACCCGATTATTGACCCAGATATCATGTTCACGTAGCGGATAATTAAGATGACCAATCTTTAAAGCTTAAGCAGTAGAAATTCTTGCAGGTGGCGCAATTTAGATTCCGGTGAGTACTGCTCTTTTTGACCATATTCGGCACAAGGAAGCTACGCTGGAAGAGGGCAAATTTTGCCACGGTCTGTGAGCCGGCAGCAGATAAATTTACTAAATTTACAAACAGATAAATTTAAAAATGTTTATCGGTACATGCCTTTCGACGGCTCAAGCTTAAAATTTTTCATAAGTCGTCTATTTCTAGCCTTGATATGGGCCAATGTTCATATTGGCCTGTCCGAGGTAATCTGGATGCACTAGAAGAACCCTTTAGAAAGGGACAAATTCGGATTTTCACCGAAACATACCTTTCGAAGGCTCAAATTTCATGAATTTTCATAAATAGTCTACTTGTAGTCTTGAAATGGACGAATGACCATTTTGGCCATTCCTGGACAATCCGGATGACCGGGGGAACCCTTCAGAAAGAGACAAATTCGTGAGTTTTCAAAATCAGCAAAACGGATCCAATTGACATAGCTCTCTTTGTTTATAATTTTTTTCTCATTTATAAGCACGTTGGAAAGTTTTAGAATATTTCAATGTAATTTGAGAACAACAATAGAAAAGCAATCAAATTTACCAGTTATCAGCCCTAATGCCATAAGGTTCTCATCTTGGCCCAATACTATTTATTTTACTGCTGATTTTGAATCATTTTATTGTACCCATCTAGAATACGAGACAAATTTCCGTCACCAATCGCTATTACTCAACCATACAAGAACCAAATGACTTCAAATTCATTCAAATTTAAATGGATAGTTTCACATAGACACTAGCCATGTACAAAAAATCAAATCATTTGTTTTAAATACGGCTGAGCAGAATCGATTGGCGACGTTTATTGGTCCACTGCCGAGTTGACCCCGCACCCTATGCTGACGACATGGAACAGGAAGTTGAAGCCAAGGCTTCACATGTTCAAAGCATATTTACCTTTTTGTGTTATATTATGGTTCTTTTTCCGAAGATCGAAAAGATCAAAACAAAAGATTATCTTTCCGACTTTTCTTACGGTAATTGGATCCATTTTAAAAATCGAAATGATCGATCTCGTATAAATCGATCCAAGATCATCGTATGCAAACAAAAGCAACTGAAGCGGTATCTATCTTTATTGACTCTTGATCAAGTGTCGTGATGTTTTGTTCTGTCCACTGCAATTTTTTGCAAGGACTTAACTGGTAATTTACATATTACACACATTTTTTCAAATCAATGAAAATGATTTTGACATGGTTGATCAAATGTAACTAGCATATTCAAAACATCATAGGTACAAAAAATCCCAGATTCAGCAAAATCTCTGATACAACGAATGATTTTTTGACGTCTGTCGATAGTTTAAAATGAACAAAAACGTTGAAGATTTCAATGCCCGAAATATTGGTTTGGCAGTGTTGTAAGCCGAGGCTAGAGTGTTCCACGACTGCATGGTTCCAAAATGCCGGTCAATTAACTTTCTTTCTTCTTTCTTCAGCGTTTCAAGCTTATTGCTTTAACAATTCGCTTATTGTTTGCTCTCAACTTAGTGTTCTACATGCACTTTCAAAGTTATTAATTAAGAGCTTTCGATGCCATGTACAATTTTTGCATTTGTATGATTGTGTGGCAAGAACAATTATACCATATGCCCAGGGAGTCGGGAAAGTTTCCTTAACGAACAATTCCTAGACCAGACCAGGAATCGAACCCAGCCGACTCCAGCATGGTGTTGCTGCGCCTTTACCGCCTGAGCTTAGGGAGGACCCAGGAGGACCCAGTCAGGGTACAGCCATTTCAAATCACTGAAAAGCCACATTGTTCAGCGATACCCTCATCCACTACCGGCCGAAGGTTGGACAGTTAAACCTTCATGCGGATGCACCGGAACCCAAAAATTCAAATTCGATGTTGATGAATCTGATTACCCGGCTGAATGGCAAGCTCCAGCTGCGGAACAGATGAAAAATGAAACTGTCTCTCTTGGTGAAATTTAAAGATGCGTTTCACTGGGAAATGCATTTGGTATTGCCAACATACATTACATACATTGATTGGCATTACATCAATTACATTGATAAAACCTCGTCAACAATTCTACGCCAATTCACCCGATTCATGGCTGCTTCTCTCCAGCCTCGGTTGCGCCCCACGCTCTCCAAATCTTGGTTTACCTGATTCGCCCATTTAGCTTTCTGTGCTCTAAGCCTTCTTGAACCAGCCGGATTTGACGTTAACACCATCTTGGCAGGTTATTGCCTATAGGCATGATATATTCAATAGTTTGATGAAAATCTCATTCAAAATTTCAAATATTTACACACAATTTAACCGAAATCTCGGTTAACCTCATTTCTGTTTATTTCGAATTTTAACCGATATTTCAGTTTGCTCATGCCGAGATTCCCAACTAAATATATGAGTATACATCGGGTAACATAAAAAAGCCGAAATCTAAACCGAAAGGTCGGCTGTGCAGATATCGGTTTCAGAAAGACGAGACTCGGCATATAATGCTGAGTGTGTAGTGTGCGATAACTAGACACTGAAAAATAAATTTCAGTTTGAACAAGAAAATCAAGAAAGTTATTGTAAGAAAACATTTTTTTTTTTCCATGAAAGTGCCCATCTTGCAATGCATAAACGGTTGGTAGAAAACATGATTACCTATCTTGAGACAACATTTAGGCCGAATCAAAAATTGAGTTTTTTTTTGAAAATTGTCTTCAAATTATTAAAATCGATTTTCGCACTGTAGGGGTCAATTTGGATTTTTTTCAATAATAATATTCAAATGACTGATTCTGTGATAATTACCGCAGTGTATGTTGATTTTGCATAAGCATTTGACAGTATTTTTCCGAATTGGATAACGCAGTGGATATTTTCGTATCTATCTGACCGACTTCGTATGTAATGGTTAACGCAGCACGATCCAGTTTATTCTGCACGACGTCCCGTGTACCTCAGGGTAGTGTCCTTGGTCCACTGATATTCAACATTTTTGTGAACGATCTGTGCCTGCTACTCTCCTCGTTTAAGCTTTCGTTTGCCGACGACCTGGAGCCGTATTGCGGATCTCGAAACGAAGAACTTTTTCTCACAAGCGTTTGTACAAATTTCGTTCGTTTCGAGCTACATAAAGCCCCCCTGAATTTCTTTTCGCACTATACTGTCCCCGGATGATTGCACCATTCTACAGGCGATAATGGCATGCGGGTCAACAGCAAAAAATGCAAGATCATATCCTTTACCCGCTCTAATAATCCCGTGCATCACCAGTACAGTGTGGATATTGAAACACTGGAGCGTGTTACTTCTATCTGCGATCTGGGAGTAACCATCGATGAGAAGCTTAGGTTCAATGATGTTACTTGATGGTAACGACTTCCAAAGCATTTTCTGTTCTTAGGTTCATTCGTCGACATGTTTCCGAATTCACTGGTATAGAGGGTGTTTCGATCAAAATTTGGTCGACATAAATTTGACGCATTTCCTTTCATCGTGCATTAAAAAAATTTTTACACCCCTCATTTTGAAGATGCGTGCGTGTAGCATCATGCCCCTATTAAGATTTTGAGATTTGCACTTCAGTTATCAAAATGTCGTCGAAAGAAGAGAAGCAACGCATCAAAATGTTGCACCTGCATGACGAAAATCCAAACTACTCTCACGCCAAGTTGGCGAAATTGTTGGATGCGGCTAAATCAACTGTTACCAACGTATTATAAGTGTTTGGTGAACGTTTGTCGACAGCCAGGAAAGCGGGATCGGGGGGAAATCGAATGCCGGAGGCCAGAGCGACGACAAAAAGAGTTGCCCGCTGTTTCGAGTGAAACCCCAACCGCTCCGTCCGAGATGTCGCAAAGAAGCTGGGAGTGGCGCCATCAACCGTGGATGGAGCTAAAAAACAAGCTGGACTGTCGATTTACAAGAAAGTGGTGACTCCAAATCGCGACGATAAACAAAACACGTCGGCCAAAGCACGATCGCGAAAATTGTACACGACGATGCTGACGAAGTTTGATTGCGTGGTTCAGGACGATTACGTTTTACTTCAAGGCAGACTTTAAACAGCTTCCTGGACAGGAATTTTATACGGCAAACAGACGAGGAAAGGTGGCATATATTTTCAAGCACATTAAACTGTCAAAGTTCGCGAAGAAATATCTGGTGTGGCAGGCCATCTGTACCTGTGGCTTGAAGAGCAACGTTTACCTTAAAACCGGAACCGTCAACCAGGAAATTTATCTGAGCGAGTGCCTACAAAAACGTCTACTGCCTTTCCTGAAACGACACAATTGTTCCGTTGTATTTTGGTCGGATTTGGCATCTTGCCATTACGGAAAAAAGGCCATGGAGTGGTATGCTGTCAACAACGTTCAAGTGGTGTCCAAGGACAAGAACCCTCCCAACACGCCAGAGCTTTACCCAATCGAACAATATTGGGCCATCGTCAAGCGGAACCTTAAGAAGACTCAAAAAGCTGTTGTGAACGAGAAACAGTTCAAGGCAAACTGGCGTGATGCGGCGAACAAAGTGGACAAGGAGACTATACAAAATCTTATGGCAGGTGTTAAACGAAAGATCCGGCAATTCGCATTCGGTAGAAAGGAAGCTTAGCTGAATGTTTCTCCTTTATTCTGTATTAACTGAACATGAAAAAGAACATGAATTTGACTTATTAATATAAACTTTGATCGACTCACACACATTACTGTTTGCCCAAATTTTGATCGGAATACCCTTTATATGCTTTGAAAACACTGTACTGCACGCCGGTGCGTAGCATCCTAGAATATGTTTCCCCGGTTTGGTCTCCGTACTACGTAGCGCATATTATTTCAACTGAACGGGTGCAGAAAAAGTTCGTAAAGTTTTCATTGCGGCTACTTCACTGGAACGATCCAAATAATCTCCCTCCCCATCCCGAGCGATGCCAATTGATAGGCTTGGAATTGCTGTCTGCCAGACGCGTGACAATGCGGCGTTTATTTACATTCGACGTCATTAACGGTGTCATCGACTGTCCTGCGCTTCTTGAGCAGATACCGCTGAACATTCCTCCACGACGTTTCCGGAACTCCAACTTGCTCTTGACGCATGTATGCGATCAATCAATGAAATTTCTGACGAGTTTGATTTTAACATGTCCAGGAGTATTTTTAGAAACCGAATTATTCAAATTGTTTAGTTATATAAGTTAAGTTAGAATAGGACAGTCCGTACGATCTTGTTGTTGAAATGAATGATTATAATAAAAAAAAAAATGGAGTCAAAATATGCGTTGGGAGAGAATTTATGGTACTTGCTATCCGAAATAACTCTAGGACTGTGCTCTTAAAAAAAAAGCATTCAGGTTGTCGAGGCAGAGAAAAAATCACCTGTATAAACATACCTCTCGGCTTTGAAAGCAACGTTGAAGCCACCATGCCACCTCTATCCGGTTGTCGTCCTTGAATTGGACGTTTTACGGTGAGGGAGTAAATGTTGAATGGATATTTTAAATATTCAAGGCTACAAAAAGTAAAACACCCTTTCCCTCGAAAGGCTTGAGCGAGGATGGGAAAACTGGCAGAAAAATGGAACGGAAGGAAAAAGAAAAAACGCAATCATTTGAGCCGAATCCTTACACTACTGGGTAAAATAAAAGGAAATTCCAAGAACAAGTGCCACTAGATGTTACCGGTGATCGAGCTTCAAAAGAAATGAATGCTAACGAGAGAAAGAGATAGAGAGAGATAGACAGTAGAGAGAGAGAGAGAGAGAGAGAGAAAAAAAAGAGAATATCGATGCCAAAATACCAGGTTCTAGCTGTATACACTAGGATGGGTCAAGTTTGTCACCTTTGGCCAGCTCAATGCAATAACTTTATCATTTATTCTTAACAATAGAGTTGTGGGTTTGATGTGCATTACAGTTTCAGTATAACTTTACAGGTTTACAGGCAAACTTTGTCCAAACATTTATCACAACCAAATTTTGAAATATAAACGCAAAATCGCAACCAAATTTGTTCACCTGTTCCACCCTAGTAAAGCTGAAGCCGTTGGGAAAATAAGCATCCGAGCAGTGATATCCGTTTTCACATCAAAAGAAGTCAGAATCGATAGGGAAGAGTTCTGCTTAGCCGAAATGGATCAGGCATAAATTTGTTATGATTTTTACCGGAGCTACAGAACAAAGCATTTCACGTTCACTCACTTGCCACTTGTTTTATTCTTAAGCTTGGAGAAACTTTGATCTCTGGACGCACTAAAGCGCCCGGAAGCTCAAAACGTACACACGCACTTTCCGACACCTTTTACCGGATTTCGATTCAAAGTGGAAAGGTGTTTCAAATATGTTTTCTCTCTGTTTGCCACCTTCGCGGCTGTAGTTGGCACTTGAGGGAAAAGAAATCCGAACGGACGAAAACCTTTTCTAACTTCGTACGATGAACTTTGGCGGTGGCGATGAAGATTCCCATGGGAAATGGGAAAAACGGATGAAACTGAGACTACTGGCGTGGAGAAATATTTATGAATCTGCATTACGCCCCAACACCCGTGCCTTAAGCTGAATTGCTACATCATGCCCGGAGGGTACGTGCCATAAGGATGTCTGGAGCAGGCATTTGCTTTCTGGTAAGTGAATTGCTGAGTATTGAAGATGGTTTAGCATTCAGTGGAATAAATGCGAAAAAAATTAAAAAACACTTTTGCTCTTGTGAAACATAATAAAGCATGTTACAGCACGCTCAGCAAAGAATAAAATCAGCTTGGGTTTGTACTACAAACAAAAATGGTTTCATGTGACGTTGGCTTACAACACTTAAGCGCAATTTAAAAAAACACGAACTTTTCATGAAAACAACTCCGTTATATCATACTATGAGTTATTGTACACCGAATGATGGAATTTATTCAAACACCTCGATCGGCTTTTCAGTTTTCTGTTTCTACTTTTGCTTGAAAATAAATTATGAAGTCACGAGATCAAAGTAGGTCGCCCTGGAGAAATTTCTGGTTAAAATTCTTTGTCTGACTTTTTTCACAAATTGTAACGCTCTTATTACACGGATCCGTGTAAAAAGCATTACAATAATATTTGCTTACATCCATGAACGGCAGTCATGAATTCGTATAAACAAACATAAACCGTGAACTGAATCACGTAATCGGGAACTAGTTCACGTAGAAAGGTAAAAATCGTAAAGACATTAACTAGTTTAGGGTTCATTCTCATTAATGCGAATGCTTTTGTTTCCGTGTAGGTTACCCTTTCAGTATAGTAAGATATTTCCATGAAATCTATCCGAAGCTCCTTATTTGTATATTTTAAAAGAATCATTAATTTTGGTCACCACGTGTTTCATCTAGAAATAAACCTTAGAATAGGAATAATTCTCATATATGGTTAGCAATATTTTTTTTTATAAACTGTACGTATGGTTATCTTTGTATGGACTCAGAAATACGCTTGGAAATTTTTCAGTTTCAGCAGTTCATAAAAAATTACAATTAAATTGAAGAGCAAAAGTCAACAAGATAATGTCCCATGTTTTTGAAATGTTTTGCTAAAGTTATTAATGTAAGCCAAATGAAAGGAAAATAACACTGAATTTTAATTTTTGTGAAATGTTCAAATTTCAAAGTTTTTTTTTTTTAGTGATTTGGAACTGTTTTGTTTTAGCCGCGTCGTTTTTGCGAAAAAAATCAAACAGTAATACGTTAATTAAGTGAAACTACCAGTGAAATCATAAAATCTCCGCGGGGTAAGACGTGGTGAATACAATGTAAGTGTCGGTAGTATTTTCCCGTTTTTGTTTTTTTTTGTGCTCTGCCCCCGCACCCGGAAGAAGAGTTAGATTAGCTAAGTTTTGTTTATTAGTGGTAGTATTGTGACACCCGGACATAGATTATTAAGTAGCAGTTTGAAATTTGATATTAAGGGATTTTGATTGTTGGCAGAGTGTTGAGTGAAAAAAAGAAGACTAGTGTAGTGTAGAAAACGGCCATTTGCTGGTCAGAAGCTGCAAACGAAGACAACGAGCATGCGCGCGTTAAATGCTGGCACATAGTTTCAGATGTATTCACCTGTTGGTGAACAGAGTATTATTACGCAGATTGCATATCTAACGGGTGGTTGAACGTTAATCTTTGCGCTTATAGCATCGCGAGTGCATGAAATTAATTACGGATCAACGTAAATTTTTATTTTATTTTTACGAATGAACAAGAAAGTGTCATGAAGCAGCCATGTGTAAGATCTATCCAATTATAAGTATATAAAAATAATTTTTTTTAAAAATAATACTAAATAATTGCCTGGATTGGAAACTTTACATTTCCCAAACTGGGAGTGTGCTGCAGTGCCCTTATCCAAATGATATCGGTAATGTTTACATGCGGGGCTTATTGTATGTGAAAGTAACCCCGTAATGGGCGTGACTCCTCAGACATTCTGAAAATTGTTGCAGGATTTGCAGTAGAGCTTTCACTTTCTAGCTCCCGTATTAAAGCTGCTTTCAATGGTCACTAAAGGTATTGTTGCAAACAGATTTCTTCCATATTACACTGATAGGCAAAATAAAGTGCCCACCTCATCGTTTTTTCAATTTCTCTCATTTACTTGGTTCAAATTAAAGTAAACACACTGTATTTTTTTTATTATCTTATTTTTTATATTATTTTTAAGTTTCACTTATGGAATACTGAAAAAAAGGAGTTTTACTTAGAGAAAAAAAAAAACAATTTGTGTTGAAAAAAAAGGGACAAAATAAAGTGCCCACTTCAAAAATCGATATCTTTTGGATAAGTTTCCATTGGAAGACCCCTCGATTGTTTATGTTTTGATATTTTGACATGTTTTGAAGCAAACGGCTCAACCTGGTGCATTTGTATACGTGATCGCATTTGATTCAATTGAAAAAAATGGAGAACGCAGTGCTTTCGAAAGCAATTCCCTTGTGTATCCGAAAATTGGTCGTTCGTGATGTGAAAAACGGTGAATTGCACCGGGCTGTCGCTAAGAAGTACAGTATCAGTAAGGCAGCGGTTGGCAAAATTCTTCTGAAGCTTAAAACGTTTGGATCAGTGGTGGATCGCCCTGGCAGAGGCAGGAAGCGGAAAACGGATACGAGAACGGACACCAAGATCATGCGTGAAGTCAAGAAGAAGCCGAAGGTAACTGTCCGCGAGATCCAGGAAACCCTTCAGTTATCAGTTTCCGGTCGAACTGTTCGTCGCCGTCTCGTAGCACAGGGGTTGAATGGCAAACTTGCCTGGAAGCGCCCATTTATCAGCAAGGCAAACAAAGCCAAACGGCTTAAGTTCGCTAAGGAGCATGCTGATAAGCCCCTAGAGTTCTGGAAAACGGTTCTCTAGACGGACGAATCAAAATTCGAGCTGTTTAACCGAAAGTGGCGGGTTCGTGTTTGGTGCAGATCGGGAGAGGAACTTCAGGAGCGCCACATCCAAGGCACGATGAAGCATGGAGGAGGAAATGTGATGGTCTGGGGGTGTTTTTCGTGGGGTGGAGTGGGAAGCATTGTGAAAATAGACGGGTTAATGACGGCAGATTCTTACATCAACATCCTGAGAGAAAATTTGGAGGTTTTGCTGATCCAGACGGGCCTTTAAGAGAAGTTTGTATTCCAGCAGGACAACGACCCGAAGCATACTGCCAAGAAGACCAAATCTTTCATCCGGTCTTGTCGGATCAAACCGCTGGAATGGCCTCCACAAAGCCCGGACCTCAATCCCATCGAGAATTTGTGGGCGATTCTCGATGCCAGGGTTGACAAAACTGGTGTTACCAATAAAAATAACTATTTTGAAGCCCTAGAGCGCACCTCGGAAGAGCTAGATCCACAGCACCTAAAGAACCTGGTCGAGAGCATGTCGAAGCGCCTGCAGGAGGTCCCGAAGGCCAAAGGAGGACACATCAATTATTGAAATGCTTTTATTTTACTTTAATTTATGTTTTCTGTAGCCTAAATGAAGTGGGCACTTTATTTTGTCACTGTTTTTTTTTTTTCAACACCAATTGATTTTTTTCTTTGAGTAAAACTGCTTTTTTTCAGTATTCCATAAGTGAAACTTAAAAAGAATATAAAAAATAAGATAATTAAAAAAAAATATAGTGTGTTTACTTTAATTTGAACCAAGTTAATGAGAGAAATTGAAAAAACGATGAGGAGGGCACTTTATTTTGCCTATCAGTGTACTATTACTATTTTATGCCATTTCAAACTAAGGATTTACTAGGTACCCTTTGATACCCAACGCAGAAAATGTCAGGATTAATACTCGTCATAATTTACTCTTCCAAATACAATTAATTTGTGACCCCACCAGAACCCGCATATCTTCTTTTAGTTTGTTGAATATTACGTCACATGCGAAATTTTGTATGGACCTTCATTTTTTTCCTTGTATGGATTGTCTCGTTTTTTCAACCCCCTCTCCCCCTTACTGCGTGGCACTCTTAATGGAGCTTCCCTTACCTGTACTATTTCAAACTGAGGTTTTACTTGGTACCCTTCAGTACCCAATGCTGAATATTTCAGGAATACTCGTTCATAAGATAATCATCCAAATATAACCTGTTTTAGACCCCGCCAGGACCCGCCCACCCTTTTTGAGGTGGTTGATTATGACGTCACACAGACACTTGAATCACCATATATCAAAATGTGGTCATCAGAGAGCATTGGTTCAGCAAAAATGTGTATTTCAATAATTCCTACAATTTCTTAGACCATATTGACATTGTCAAATTTGAAAAAGTTACTAATTATCTAAAAAAAACAATTTTAAGGCAGTGCTGAAAGAAAACCAATTATATCTCTTTATCGTTCGGCTCTACAAACTTAAAGAGCACAGCAATTTTCCTTAAAATTATCTGCTCACAATTTTGTCGAAGACAATCATCCATTATCTCGTAGCTGGAAAAAGTTAGAATTTAAAAGTGTAGTTAAGCCCGTATTAAAGGTTAAGCGTGTTAATTCAAAAGATGTGGAGTAACATTTGAAGCTTTTTTTCTTTTTTCATAATTGTGCCTATGTGTGCCGGTGGATGACGAAGAACTACCACAGGACGTCGTTCGTGCTGAATGACGAAGTTACTTTCCGCTCTTGAAGACCCACATTCCAGAAAATGACAGCTACTATTCCAGCGACAAGTTGGCCACACCCTCCGAAGTAAAATATAAGTTCAGGCATAATTTTTTTTTTTTTTTTTTTTCCGTCGGCCTATTTCCTCACATGGTGATAATCACCGACGCCAGGAAGACGACTCCACCACCTGGACCCTGCCTAACGACTCATGAATATGAGCCGGGACCAACGGCTTTACTTCCCTTCCGAAGGAAGACGTGACCAGATTTTTTCGCCTCAGAAAAACCACCGACGTCGACTGGGATTGAACCCAGACCCACTGGGGTGCAAAGTAGCAGTCACGCTTACCACTACACCACCGACGTTGGCTATATACCTATGACTATATGAATATATATCATATATACTATATGAATGAAACAATTCTCATTTTTTATTGAACACCCGTTAATCGAAAATTTAGGTTTGGTCTATGAATCAATTGTTTCCTCTTGTTATTAAGTTTGTTTAGTTTCAACAACAAATAAAAATAAATAAAATTAACAATAAATACAAATTTAGAAATCAGATGGCTATGCGTCCATCTTTTGTTTACAAATCGCACGAACTGAAAGGTTATGCGATGAAAATGGGTTTGGGAGCCCTAGATACTATTGAGGTCTTTAGTGGTGAGGCGATTTTGCTTATATAATTTTAGCTTCAAAGTTTTGAAGAAAAATGCAGTTTAAGAGCACGCATCGGTAATGGACGATGTGTTACGCCATCAAAAAGAAGTTTTGCTGTATAATTCAAATAAAACCTGCTAAACTGGATAGAAAATCCTGTCATGAACTAACGAAACAGTCCACGGAACGGAAGATTAAGTCAACATGCGGAACGAGAGAAGAAGCTCTTAAGTAAGTTCAAGCTAAGCAGGTATTTTGGTAGATACCATTCCCAACATATCGAAATATAACTGATTTTCACCACTTACATTTCTTTTCCTACAGCCTTACACACCATCAATTCTACCATACTTCCTCAATCCAGTGGGCAGCGATGCAATATTAATGTACACCTCTAGTGTGCACTAATAGTGAATCCCGCACAATTCAAAACCCCCATGGGTAGAAATGTTGCGAAGCCTATTCAACTATTCCCTGGTGAATTATGTAAGGTGACTTGGCGCCATGCCCCCTTATACATCAATAAAAATAAATGTTTCAGGTGTAGAAAATTCTGAAAGCTTCTGAATGCTTCCGTTGGCCATAGATCATGTGTGTTGTTGAGTTGATATTTTCTTGCAGGTGTGGAAGCTGTTTTGCCAACGAATTGAAATCGAAGTTGGTTGTCTCTTTATTGCAAATTAGAGACCAGCATAAAATGAAAGCATCAAGAAAATAAAACAACATACAGAGTGCAGAAATAAAACTAATTTGAATGATATATCCAGCTGTTATCAACGTGGTCCTGAGAGCATTGAGTAATTATCGTTCAACTATCCAGCAGTACTGAAAATGAGTTTATCGTAATTAACCTTATTTACTTCCAAAAGTAACCAACATCCATAGACAACAATTTCAGCATTTCCACCATGAAAATGAAATATGTAAATGTCGCAAAAACTTTTCTGGCAATGGAAAAAAATCCTAAACCATCTGAATCCTTTCTCAGCATTTCTCGATGGAAGCGACAAACCACAACTCTTGCCCTTCAACACTCCTCTTAATTTCACTCACACAGTTTGAAGGACGCATTCAGTATCAACTTTTGCAAAACAAACCTCATGCACCCCCTCCCCCGACCCCCGGAAGAAAGCAGCTCTGAGATCAGCCTCAGTCCCGGAAGCAGCAGGTGTGCCATCGTTCTCTCCGTTGACGGAAGTGCTACATTCGAAGGCAAACGGAAGAAATTAAAGCTACCGTGAAGAAAAACTTTGAAAATTAATCAAAAAGATATTTTCGTTGAATTGTTCGTGTCTATTTGAGTTTCGCATTGACGCGCGATGGGAAAAGCGGAACGAATAAATGGAATCTTCCGCCATTGAAGATTTCCTCTGAACGAGTTACTGTCGCCATTGTGGCACTCTGATGCGAGAGAGCTGCAATGAATGAACGTCACTTCTTCGCCACCCCATACCACAGCTGTCTGTTCGAACGAGAAGGAAGAAAAAACTGTCATTTAGATACCGTGTAAATTTTGTGAGCTCCATTCCTTCTACTTGGCTCCGAACAGCAGCAGATGGGACAGCCTGCCAGGGTACCGTCACCATCAGAAGAAGGCACGTTCAAGCGACGACGGCTTTGCTCGGAGCAGCTCTGAAGAATAAAATCCTACAAAATGATTATTTTCTTACGGGGGAAATTATTTCAGCTGTTTGCCTGTCCTTCCCGGTGGAGTGCCAGCTCAGTGGGGGAAATAAGGAGTTATCTCACTCGACACTCTCTACGGAAAGTTATTTTGCGTGTAGGAAAACATTCTGAAATATTTACCTCTCAACACTTTGAAGTGCTGCAAGCGTCTCGCGCGTATTCAAAAACGAAGAAAAACGTGACGAGGCCTTGCTGTTACCCACGCTTGCAGGTAGGATTTGTATAAAATTTCCTGTTATTTTTTTTCTTCCGTTTTCCTCATACAATATTTGCAACCCCGTACTAGTAGGAAGTTCATTTCTCTTCATCACGTTTCTTGGTTGAGCACAAATCGACAACTATGGGCTTGAGACTTGAGGATGAAGAGGATGCTCAACTACCTAATGCTGCTCAACTGCTCGAAATCTCCTGGGATTGGATGCATCTTTCAGCGTGAAAGCCACTGTCGTTTCGTCCATGGAATGACGAATCAGAGGTACCGTAAAATGGGGTAACATTGATCATGTTTTTCGATATCTCTGGAAGAGTTCGTCTGTACAGACGACGTTTGTATGTTTAACGTTTTTAAGTCAAGCACGTTTAATTACTTTGTTAATTTGCATTATTTTTTGTTTGTCTTTAAAGTGTGTATCCGATGTATATGGCACACCGAAAATCATTTGTAATTTATGAACCGAAGAAGTTAAACCTGGCAATCTGAGCAAATATTATTCATAGTGTGTTGATTACATCTGTCAAACTTCATACAAAAAAATCTTGCAGTAAAATCTACCATTTAACCCAACTATGCCTATTTTGAAAACTATCATGAAATTTCAGGCAAATTAACTACGTTTTTGGTAAAGCCTTCAACATTTGTGGTACATTTGACAGACCTCATGTTGATTTTAACCCTCGGAATGGGAGTTTCTACAGCGGATTTTTCTTGCGTGTAGTTATTCTTATAAAGGGTGTATTCGATAAAAATGGCACACACATATATACTCATCAAAATTAAACTGATTATCGGATTTTCTTGAAATTTTCAGGGAATGAAGAACTACTAATGAGTTTTGATTTACATTATTTGTTTTAGTCAATTTCGTCTGCCATCCCGAATGCCCGCACCCTCCACCCATCAAATTTTGTACAACCGATTTTCCCAGTGTTTTTGTTGTTTTTACCCAAATTTTCTTCAATTCTAGGTCTGTTTTTATAGTTTTGGGATGTTTGCGAAGTTCCGTTTTCATAATTGCCCAGAATTTTTCAATTGGACGAAAGTTCCGGTGAATTTGGTGGGTTCATGTCCTTTGGCACAAAATTGACTCCGTTGGCTCGGTACCACTCCAATACGTTTCGAGCGTAGTGGCAGGATGCTAGATCAGGCCAAAACAGAGTTGATCCTTTGTGCTTCTTAATGAATGGCAAGAAACGCTTCTTAAGGCACTCTTCCGTGTAAATCGCACCGTTTATTGTTCCGGAAGTGATGAAGGGAGCACTTATTTCACCACATCCGCAAATCGCCTGCCAGATTAGAAACTTCTTTGCAAATTTCGATAGTTTCTTCTTTCGAACATCCTCCGGAACATCGAACTTCGACTTGGCAACGAAATATTCTTGCCCAGGAAGTTGACGGAAGTCGGTCTTGACGTATGTTTCGTCATCCATCACGATGCAACCGGATTTGGTGAGCAGCTTCGTGTAAAGTTTCCGGGAGCGGGTTTTCGCAGTGATGTTTTGTTTTTCATTCCGGTTTGGGGCTTTTTGCACTTTGTAAACATGTAACCCAGCACGTTTCATGGTTTTCTGCACAAAACCGACAGACACCTTAGACTTTTTAGCGACATCTCGAATTGACATGTTTGGACGGTTCTTGAATTGTTGTACGACTTTCCTGGCCATTTTACTGTCCATTGGACCACTTTTACGACTACTCCCTTCCTTCTTTTGGACACTCAGACGCTCCTTGAAGGTTCTTATTACACGAGACACAGTTGTATTTGCAATTCCAAGCCTTTTAGCAATCCACCGGTGGGACGCCCCTGGATTTTGATTGTGAGTGCACAAAATTTTCTCACGGTAATTTCTTGTTTCGACGACATGACTGGAACTACTGAATGTATAACTATGAAACTTGGCAGATGTAAATAATACACTATGGATAAGATCTACTCAAATTTCTAGGTTTTTTAGTCATACGATTCAAAAGTTACAGAAGATTTTCTGTGTACCATTTTTATCGAATACACCCTTTAGTAGTTCCAGTCAGGTCATCGAAACACGAAATAGTCCGTAAAAAAAGTGTGCACTCACAATCCAAATCCAGAGGCGCCCCATCGATGTGTCGCTTAAAAGCTTGGAATTGCAAATACAACTGTGTTTCGTGTGATAAGAACCTTTAAACACAGAGAACATACATTGATGTCCATGTACCTTTTCTTGAAAATCGTGTGTAAAAGTATAGTGGGGCAGCCGGTATAAAAAGCAAGTGCAGAGATTAACAAATTTTTTTTTCAGGTTATGTGCTTGGCTTTTTATTCATAAACATTGACATGACAGTTATCACAAAACTGCAGCGCCGCTTATCAGGAGCATAACGACATACATTTGAAATGTTGGTTTCAAGTTTTACACAAGTAGCAGACCGAAGACATACGTCTGTTCTCTGTGCTTTAAGGAGCATCTGAGTGCCAGGAGAAAGGAAGGAAGTGGTAGTAAAAATGGTAAAGTTGGCAGTAAAATGGTCAAAAAGTGATGCAACAGCTCAAGAACCGCCCAAACATGTCAATTCGAGATGTCGCAAAAAAGTCCAAGGAGTCAGTCAGTTTTGTGCAGAAGACCATTAAGCGTGCTGGATTACATGTTAAGAAGGTGTAAAAAGCCCTAAACCGAAATGAAATGCCAAACATCACTGCGAAAATCCGTGCCCGGAAACATTACACGAAGTTGCTCACCATGGATGCAGGTCGACTCAGATCGATGTTCCAGAGAATGTTCTTGAAAAAGCTGTAATAGTTTATTATCACAAATTAGCAATTTTTTGGAAAGCATTACTCTATAGGGAAACTGTTCCATTATTCAGCTCATGATGCTTTATTCATACTGATCGGAAATCTCATGATGCTTTATTCATACTGATCATGATGCTTTATTCATACTGATCGGGTTTGATGTATGAATAATTTGGTTCCTTTTGTTATTAAGTTCACAGAAAAAAATAATGAATTTTAACAGGCGCGTAAAATTTCCCCTCGTTTAGTTCCAAGCGAAATGAAGCATAAACAACGAAATTGTTTGCAATTTTTCATGCGCCATACAACAATGTTTGCAATCTTTCATACAACAGGCTAGAGCCAGGCGTCATCTGGCTTAAATTAACATGAAATATCCCATTATTTTCTGCCAAATCTAGCATTCCCTTTATGTGCATTAGATAACGCAGAATATTCAATGTTTCTTTTTATCTGTGTATACGTGTATCGAGGTCTTGTATCGTGAGGCGATTTTGTTTATATAGAGAGTTTCTAGAGTTTCACATCGGTATTGGACGATGTGTTACGTCATGAAGAAAAAGTTCAGCTGAAGAATACAATATAAAACGTGCAAAACTGGATGGAAACTTCCGTCGCGAACTAACGAAACAATCCACGGAACGGAAGATTTAGTGAACAAGAGAAAGAACAAGAGAACAAGCTCTACACAGATGTAATTTCAAGCTAAGCAGAACGGCTGTAAAATTACTGGACCGGTTCAACTTGCTCAGCGCTGTCCTGCTGGGGGGTTTGGGTGGGGTAATAATATTTAAATTTAAAAAAAAAAAAAAAGACGGAGCAGCGAAAAAAAAATAATAGAGACCACAAGGAGAGATAAATGTTGGCGGTCGGAAATATTTAAAAAAAAAAAAATAAATAAAAAAAAAAAATATAATAAAAAAAAAAAAATATATAAAAAAAAAAAATATATAACAAACAACACACGGCCAGCCATTTTAACTCAGTTTTGAATCGTTTTTGACTCACTTTCGTCAAAATTGGAGTCGCTCAAATTTGAGTAAATGTAACTGGGATTGACAAGTCGACAAATCAAAAACATCCATCTGATTTGAGTCGATGTTTTTGATTTGTCGACTTGACAATACCAGTTACATTCACTCAAATTTGAGTGACTCCACTAATGAAGAAAGTGAGTCAAAAACGACTCAAAAATGAGTTGACATGGCTGGCCGTGCAGGGGCGAGTTTTTTTTTAGAGAGAGAGAGAGAGAGAGAGAGAGAGAGAGAGAGAGAGAGAGAGAGAGAGAGAGAGAGAATAACATCGTCTCCAACCAGTGGTTGCACATACTGAACAATTAATATTAACGGACACTTAACGGACAATACAACGCCCGGTGGACCAGTAGAGTAGGGTCATTTTCATGTTCCGACAGATGGAGCGGGATTATCTTCTCTACTCTCACCCAAAGTATTTGACAATACCCGTCCGTTTCTTGCAACAAGATTAAACAATTCTAGGCTTGTTCTGGAATAAAAAAAAACGATTTTAAAAACTTTCGATTTTTCCCATGTTTTAAAAAACAATTGAAGCAAAATTTAAGGGATGTTGGTTTTTGTATAGAAACCACGAATTTGTTTGGTTTGTACTGAAGTTTACCCAGTAAATCAAACCACATTGAATGCCAAACATTTAACGGGTCATGTTGGATTTTTGTATAGAAAAACACGAATTTGTGTGGAGTGTGTAGGAAAATGTCTTTTTCCGACCTCCCAAACAGAAGAAACACCGTTTTTTACTCACCATGCTCACACCGTTTGAATAGATTATATTTTTTTAATGGTTGTTCAAATAATAAGTGATTAGCTTTTAACAAACATACATTTTGAGTTTTGGTGGTTTATAGCTTATGGTTTGTGTCCCCTTTGCTCACCTTTAGTATAATTATTTTATCTGATATTTTCTAAACAGGAACATCAAACATAACCTTTTAAAACCACCTAAGTAACAAATGTAAGCAAGTTGTGTTTTTTGTGCTGAATTGTTACTACTTGCATTCTCAACACACGAGTAGTTAGTAAATAATTTAAGAAATTTTATTCATCAATGACGAAAAGAAATTCATATGCGTTCCAACAGCTATTCCTCAATATTTTAAAAATAATTTATATACACATCTGCATCTGCGTTTTGAAATTTGAACCGATTTATCTGATATGATCCAACTGAAACACGTTCTGTCGAAACACGGTATATGTAGCAATCATGTGTATCTGAGTAGTATGAAACCAAAACGGTGTATCATTGAATAACATTAAAATTGTTGTTCAAATTCGAGAAATACAACCATTTTGCATATTTTTCTATTCGTGGTTATTTCAGCTGCATGAAAAAACATTCGTTTTGTTTTGTTTGCTTGTTGTTTTTAATTACATGCTGGAAAATATTATGCTTACTTTTGAAAATTTTTCGAATGTCCATTTATGGTACTTCTGAATAAAATGAATCAAATAACTGCTTTAGACTGCTTATAATTAAAAAAAAAACCGTATGTATTTTACCCGATGATTCGTTTTGTTATGAAGGTTCTTCTGTTTATAAACACGCGCAGAACCATCGCTTATTCTTCCGGTCTTCCTCTAAACTCTCCACCGATTGCTTGTCGATCTGCCAAACTTGGAAGACATCTTCATGGAGTTATCTCAAATTATAAAAATCCGTCCAATCTATCACAAAACGTTGCGATTGGTTGAGCGGACTGGAGATAATGAAATCCATTTGTATAAGGCCAAGTCTCTCCCGGTTGGTATTAGACCGATGAGCATGGATATCAATAGAAACATAAAGTTACCAGAAGGCACAAAATGCATCTACGGACTCTTATTTTTACGAAATCCCTCAATTTCAATTTTTAATGGATTAGCATAGATTGTTCATTAGACACTTCAACTTGATTGATACAGTTATTAGTTACAGCAGTGCAATAGATTGTAGAATACAGTAGTAAAAATTGTAAGTTACGAAAAAAGAGTTTGGTTCGAGCATCGGCTGTGAAAGGTTGTGTCGATGCTTTATTACGCACTATTTTCCTATCGAGCATGGCGCGTTTCGTGTTGTTTCGGTTATCTATAATTCGGTGTAACGAGTGATCGAGCGAGCACAGTAAGAGAACAACAAAGCGTCTCTCAAGCGTTCATAAAATTATCCTTGTTTTTCTAACGGAAAACCACCATCACACTTTGTGAGTGGCTCCAATAGCATCCTTATTATTGGTTTAACTCAGATCAAATCGGATTTCCAACATTATAAAAAATTACCTTGTTTTTCCGATGAAAAAACACCATTACACTTTGTGTGTGGCCCCAATAGCATCCTTACTGTTGTAATCGGTTCGAATCAGAAATCGGTACTAGTATTTAAATATTTTACTAAACGAAGCGTGAATTCAGCTTATTGTTTACCAAAACGAACCCTGCTGCCACCCAATCTTGTCATCCAAAATCCCAGTGATTTCTCGTGGAAGTGCGGCGGTGGTCTCGGCTTCCAATAAAACGTCCAATTAAACGTTAACGCATTCCTACCCTTTCCTTATTTGACCTGCATTCGGGCGAGGCCAGCGCCGGTATTGCCTTAGTTTGGGATCACCAGTTTTACACATTGAGCATGTTTGCATCATCTGTTGATCTTCTGAGTAATAACAGCTGAACTGGCAGTAACGGAATAACAACTTCGGGCGGTCAATCATGCTCATTATCCTGCTCATGCTCATAAAAACGAATAAATTATTTGAATAGGATAAGACAACTGCAACTTCTCGCCCTGACTAGCTTGCTGTTCTGCTTCTCACACGCTGAATCAAACTGTAAGATATGATCAACATATATTCTCAATAATACGAAACTACAGTACCCTAAAACGGGGAAAGCGGGGTAACGGGGCAGTTTGACCCATGCCATGAATAGTTCAAATAAATATTTTTCGTTGATACTTTTTCTAACTATCAACTGTGTTTCTTAATCTAGTATTATTTGGCTTCTGAAAGCTATAGCATAGGTTTGAATATTCAGTTTTTTGATTAACCAAGAACTGAACATTTTATTGAGCATAGCTTCTTCAACTTTCAGCTAGCGGGGAAAAAAATCAATCAATGCTTATCTAATAGCTAACATTACAGATTAAGAGATATTTCCCTAGTAGCACATTTGTTTCAACCCAGTAAAGGTGACTGCTCTGTGACTCAATTAAGTCACAATAGAGCTGCTGAAACCAGTTTTGACTGTTGTGTGCTGCTTGGGGTTCTTAGATACTTTAGGCTACATAGGTTGGGTTCTAGGTTAAAGGAAAAATATTGTAATAAAATTGTTACTCGTAACTATTTAAAAACTATTATATAATTACAACTTTTTTATCATGGATGTCAATTTTTTACGCTTTTTTGCTACAACTTGTTACAAAATCGAGGCAACTTCGCGTGATTTGGCTTTTTTATTTAGGCAAAGGAGCAATCTGACAAACATCCCAAGCAACACAAAATCGTCATATTTGGTTACAGTGACTTGATTATGACTTAATTGAGTAGTATTGGAGTAACATCAACTGTATTGCAGCAAGTTACCTTGCAACCTTCTAGAGATAAAAAATAAATAATATTATATTGAACCAAATAATAAAATTTCAAAAATAAAATCAAAACTTAGGGAGGGGGCGTTTTACTATGAATGAGTACAGTGACGCTTTGGAATAAGGGATATTTGGTTTCATCCTATGTTATCTCGGTAGTTTCACCAATTATGACATATTACTCTTGAGTGGTAAAGCTCTTCCTAGACATGGTCATATAAGTTCAGAATTCACTCACTACATGGCGCTAGTGTGCATATGAGCTTTCAGTTTGTTATTGATGTAGCTCCAAGTTGCCAGATAGGTGGAGGTCATCAAACAATTTTGTTGGTTCAACTAAGCAAAATTTCTGTGCACTTTGGACAATAACGTAGTACGTAGTAAAAAATTCAGAACATGTTGATGAATTGCAAAACCCTACTTGAGGAGTGGAATAACGAGAGTCAAAACGAATGACACACGTAGGAGTTGATATTAAATGTTAAAAGAGAATAAAGCAAAAATTTGAACATAAATAATGGTTTTAATTGTATTAAAAACATTCCCATTGATCAATCCTCCCATCCGAATAAATTGAATTTCCAGCTCCCCAAGAGGCAGCCAAACCTTTTGATATTGCCCAACCTCTTGAAGCTTTCTCGGTATTTCTTTGGCCCTTGATGTCCCCTTCCGCCTTGATTCCTCCTGCCCTTGCTTCATCTATCCCATACAACAAACAGAGGATAGGCAAAATGATTGAGTTAGGCAAAATCCCATGAGAACAAACGAATTAGACAAAACAATCCATAGTTCTGACCTAGACTACTGAACAGAAAGCACACTCACACTCATGCGAACTCAATAACGAAAAATATAAGGCAAAATAATACAAAAATGAAACAAAAATACAAAAATGAAATTTCATCAATGTATTGGTTTTTAAAGATGATTACTGATTACATACACACCTAGATAAAATTCATAATCTTATTTATGAGCTTATTAAAGGTCGTCCATCAATGACGTAGCATTTTAGGGGAGAGGGGTGGCCTAGTGGATTTGTTACAATATGCTACGAGGCGGAGGGGACACAAATGAAAATTGAACATGGCACCATTGATGATGGCCATTTAGAAGTATCACCTCGAAAAATCTTGAAGTTTGATACCCATATTGATATGGTTCCGGACATTTTCCAAATTGGCTACTTCCCCTGGGGCATCTGGAACCTACTACAGAGTGTTCAGGGCAACTTATCGTCCTGAATATGCTCCCTGAAGCACCTTCATGAAAAATCTTGATGTTTTGGTGATATATACATGATTGGAAGGATATACATGATTGACCATAGTATCCGGAACCAGTTTTACGAAAATGGCCATATTTCGGAAGTTTTTCAACGGATCTTAGTGCAACTACCGGCATTCAATTTTCAATGAGTTCTAGTTTCTAAGAAAATAGGTTTTATCGATGTAACTTCACACCACACAAAAATACGAGCAACAGAAAAAAAATCTGTTTGACATGCCCTCTGAAAATCCGGAACATCTTCGATGTCTGGTGGCCAGTATCCATGACCATGTATGTTCCTGAAACTTGACTAAATTTGCCGTCGAATGCTTCCAGTTTTGTTCAAATTCAAAAAAATTTCAAAAAGCTATAAAGAATTGAATTTGTGCAAAATTTTGCCTATACATCTCAATCATTTTGCCAATCCTCTACACAGCAAAAAATAATGAACATTACATGTGATGTAAAACGTTCGAATGGTAAAAACATATCAATGTAATCCATTGCTTTATTGAATTTTAAATAAATAATTGATGATGATGATTATGATATAAAACTACCATCTAAAGGGTGATACGGTCAAAATTTGGTCAAGGGAAAACGCGTGTAAATCGGTGAAATCGTTTATTTAAAAAATCAAATTAAATTTCTTTTTCAAGTTCAATTAGTATAAAATTCAGGAAAAATATTCAGTTAGGCTTCCGCTTTTCCAAATCCGAATTGCCGGGCCTTACGCTTGACCCCTGCCATCAGATTTTGTACAGCCACCTTGTCCACCTTCTTCGCCGCAGAAAGCCAGTTTGCCTTGAACTGCTGCTTGTCCTTAGCAGTTTTTTTGGTCTTCTTTAGGTTCCGCTTGACAATAGCCCAGTATTTCTCAATTGGGCGGAGCTCCGGCGTGTTGGGAGGGTTCTTGTCCTTGGGAACCACCTGCACGTTGTTGGCGGCGTACCACTCCATGGCCTTTTTACCGTAATGGCAAGATGCCAAATCCGGCCAAAACAGTACGGAACAACCGTGTTTCTTCAGGAAAGGCAGCAGACGTTTATTCAAACACTCTTTCACGTAAATTTCTTGGTTGACAGTCCCGGAAGCTATGAAAATGCTGCTTTTCAAGCCACAGGTACAGATGGCTTGCCAAACCAGATATTTCTTTGCGAACTTTGACAGTTTCGTGTTCTTGAAAATATCTGCTACCTTTCCCCTTCCTTTTGCCGTATAAAACTCCTGTCCCGGAAGCTGCTTGTAGTCGGCTTTGACGTAGGTTTCGTCGTCCATTACCACGCAGTCAAACTTCGTCAGCATCGTCGTGTACAGCCTCCGGGATCGCGCTTTGGCCGTCGTATTTTGTTTATCATCGCGATTTGGAGTCACTACCTTCTTGTAAGTCGATAGTCCGGCTCGTTTTTTGGCTCGATGCACGGTTGTAGACGATACACCCAGCTTATTTGCAGCATCTCGGAGAGATAGGTTAGGGTTTCGCTTGAAACTACCGGCAACTCTCTTTGTCGTCTCAGTGGCTTCCGTTTTTCGATTTCCCCCCGATCCAGACTTCCTGGCTGTCGACAAACGTTCCCCAAACACTTTAATTACATTTGTAACGGTTGATTTGGCAACTTTTAGCGATTTTGCCAACTTTGCATGCGAGTAGCTCGGATTTTCGCGATGCACGAGCAAAATTTTGATACGCTGCTCTTCTTGCTTGGACGACATTTTGACAACTGAAGAGTGAATTCCAAAATCAAAATAGGAGCAACATTCTACACACACACACACCTTCAAAATGAGGGGTGTTCAGGTTTTTTAAATGCAAAATTGAAAGAAATACGTGAAGTTGATATTGACCAAATTTTGACCGTATCGCCCTTTACTACTATCTATTGTAGCAAGGTAACTTTCCATAGCAGTGGAATAATCTGAAAAACGATTTGATCAGGATTCTTATATTGTTTGTGATCATCAAGCTCCTGTATGAAGGGCCAAAAACGTTTGGGCGGGCCCGTAAGCAGAGACACTTAAGCGAAACCCGTGAATATAGGGAAAAGAATCTCCTTCTAAAAGCAAGTTCACACGCACAGCACTAGAATCGAGCCCTCGATTGACAGAATAAACCCAATAGATGGGGTCAAAGAGCCCGCCCTCGTTCCGCGAAATGTTGAAAATAGAGAGGAGGCAGTCCCATGCTCTCTATCCAAATCGTTTCACTTGGGTGCCCTGATGGTCCCTTCCTTTCCCCGTTATATGTTATTTAATATTTAGTATATTTTGTACACACAATATTTGGATATCATTATAGACAAACATGCCAATTTATTCAAATTTCAAACTTGAATGATACTACCAATGGATTGTTACTGAAAAATAAATAAAAATTAGATATGAATTAATATCCTTCTTGTCCTGGAAAAGCTGAAAACAGAATTGATCATTCCAAATACCAAAGATAAAATTTCAATAAAAGATATTGTTTTAAAAGACATGTAGTAATTTTTTTTTTTATACTGTTCTAGTAACATTTCAAAGATAGCAATTGGAGTGAACGAAGAGTCCGGTTTGATGATTCCTGAAATAAATGACTTATCTTACCATAATGCCACTAAACACAATATTAAAATATAATCTTACATTGCTTATAAGCACATGCCAGTCTTTTATGGATATAGTAGTTGAAATTCAGAAGTGCAATTTTAAATTAAGTGTAATGCTGAAATGCTGAAAAACAAATTGAGCCTTTGATGCCCGTCGTGTTGCTCCCGGCTCTTACGTGGTTTTGGAATGCAAAAATGATTCCAAAGCGAGCTGAAATTATTGATAAAATGAGAATGGGAAATATACAATATGACTTAAAGGTACACGATCTTCAGTCGCACCCCCTCACTTCGCTATTGTCAGATTGACAACATTGCCCAGGCTACGCCAACCAGCGTCTCCATGTTTCAGCTGGCAGTCTTTTGTGATCATATGACTCGTGGAGGCGTGAGGTAGGAACTTGTGAGGACGAGAGGTCGGCCGCATCCTCCTTCGAAGTTGTCAACTCACCATTTGAAGCCCTTGAATTTTAAATAAATAATTATGCACAAATCCGGAGCATTGATAAACATTGAAAAATATGTGTTCTTCCATCGGATCATACATAAGTACACGTTGCAAGGATAATAAATCTCACTGAACAAGTTTTTCAATGTATATATGTGTGTATTTTTATGGGTGTGTATATATAAACCCTTTTTTTTGGTTTTGTTTTCGGATAAGGTTCCGGGGCGGTTTTCTTTTTTTGGTGTTTTTAGGGGTTGGGGGGGGGGGGAAAAAAGAAATTTTTTCTGGGGGGGGGGAGGGTTTTTTTGGTGTTTGTTTGGTTTGGTTTCCGCAGCAACCTGAAGTTTCTAGGAACGTATCAGATTAACCTTTTGCCATGTTGAAAACATGAACCGCAGTCACAGCCTGGATGTTTTTGTTTTTTTTTTTTTTTTAAGAAATGTATGTCGTATAATTTGTTCATTGTTTATGATTTCTCCTGCCAGTTGATGCCCATGGCTGGAATTTTTGGATTATCAAGTTTTTGGTAGGGATTATCAATAAACCAATGATCTCTTTCTCGATTATTATCTCCTCCACTCTCACGTGAAAAAATACATTTGGATTTAATAATCAACGATGCGAGCATCCGAAGTAGGTCATGTAAAATTCAAGCGTGCAATGATTACAACATGTGATTTTCAAGTCGTGTAAATTGAAAGCTTCATGTAATTTTGAAAGTATCTGCATGCTCTTTTTATGTGCATGAAAATAGATTGAAAATTACAAAATCATTTTAACTGTGTGTAGCTGCTCTTTGATCTCTTGAACCCCTGTCTCTTGCTACCACTTGCTCCTGTAACTTCACAGCCTATTGCGGCGGAACTGTCCTTTGCTATACCTTTGCTATACTGACCCTTTCTCCAGTCTCTCTCTCTTTCTCTCTCTCTCTCTCTCTCCCCTCACATTCTCTTTCTCTCTCTCTCTCTCTCTTGCTACTTCTGATTTCTACTCCCACATTGCTGCTTTCCTACTGACGCTTGCTACTTTCCTGCCTCTTATTATTCCTTTGCTCTGGGGGTATACACAACATAAAAAAACTGGAAGCTTAAATGTATACCTGCGCCACACAGTGAGTGAGTTCCAAACACATGGTACTACCATCTGGCAGGGCATGACCACTAGCACAAGTTTGCTGAAGAAATCATCGTCCTCTCGAGATATAGCAATCACTCTAGAGATATAACAATCACAAATTGGAAGGTTATATGCACACTACCGCCAAACAGTGAGTGAGTTCCGAACATATGGGACTACCACCCAGAAAGGATAGGCTACTAGCTATATTTGCTGAAGAAAGCAATGTCCTAATAAATAAGACTCTTGTGATACAACATTAAGTAATCTGGAACCTAATATCTGTACTAGCGCCACGTAGTGAGCAAACTGCGAACGTTTGTGATCATCATCCGGAGGGACTTGGTCATTAGAACGAATTTACCTCAGAAAATAATATCGTTATTACAAGGCTCTTGAGACACAGCTTAATCAAACTGAAACATCACATGCATACTAGCGCCACGTAGTGAGAGAATCCCGAACATATGTGACTACCATCCGGAAGGGCTTTGCCACTAGCACAAGTTTGATGAAAAAAGCATCGTCCGAACTAGTAAGGCTCTCGAGATATAGCAACCACAAGCTGGAAGATTAAATGAACACTAGTGCCGTGTAGTGACCGAATTCCAAACTTGTGTGACCACTTCTAGGAAGGACTTGGCCACTAGGACAAGTTTACTGAAGACTGATATGTCCTAACTGGTGAGCCTCTCGAGATATCCTAGGATGAAATCAATTACCCCTTATCCCAACGCGTCACAGCACTCATATTAAGTAACTCGAAGGTAAAGCGCCTCTAGCGTTGGAATTCCAAATTAAACCGGAATCCAATGACACAGATTTGATGGTTTAACCCCGTACAACAATTCTGCTGAAGACTGTAGATGTTTATCATTTGAAACAACTGAGATAGACCTCATTTCCCCCAATTAGTGAAAGTCCCATAAGTTGCGGGTATCGATCTCTACGGTTGCGATTTTTTCGGTCCCAATTAACCGAAAAGATCGGTACCCGACTATATTTGAAAACCAGTCCAAAGCTAGAAAATCGATTATAAATAAATTAAACACCAATTTTTAGAGCAAACATAGGTTCAAGTTTTAGCTTTACTTATCGCACTAGTTTTGTTTTTGAAAAGAACATTAATTACATGAGATTCCAAAATTTTCCGCATTTTACAAACAAAATTTCAATTAACAAATGTTAAGCTCGCAACACATTTGAGCTTATTCGATACTTTTACATTTTGTTGGCTTTCAGCCATCTCAACTGAAAAAAATAATCATGTGCCCTGTCTTCCGTTTCGATGTTATTCACTCAGCTCTAGTTTCAATTTCCGATCTGATCCATCAACAACATAACATGCGTTTGATGGAAGCTAATGAAAATATGGGTTGCTTTATTGAAAAATAATTGAAACTGCTCGTTCTCCAATACCGACCGCCATGATGACTTCACCGACAGATTATCGATACATTTACAAACAACCTTACCGTTTCGCGAGAGTTGCATTACCGGAAACCGCAAAATGGAAGAGTTCAACATACCATTTTCCTAAGTTTTCCTCCACAAGCACTTGTGTTTCATGTGTTCATGCAAGCAGATTTCGAGTGGGTAACCGCTTTCTACTCACTAACTATTCCCAGTAGTATAAACTGAAAAAGTAGAACCCACTGAAATGTACCTGTCTACCTACCTTTATTTCAACCCGTTTCATTCATCCACCATGCCCTTTCACAAAAAAAAAATGCGGTGCCGCGAAATTGTGGTGGAGGATCAACTGGAGGAACATGGTGAAAAGCTGGGTGCTTTGCACGCGCTCTCTGGCCATGGAAGCCGCAAGGAGTAAACTAAACTAAACATCATACACGAACAGAAAAGTACGGTTAGAACAACTGCATTCAAGCTTCAAGCTGAATCTAACATTGAAAATTTCACAAACAGTTTTTCTCAAACTGTGCGGTGCACTGTTTGAATTTGACAGCTGGTAAATAGAAGAATTCCATGAAAATACGAAAACTCAATTGTACGTACTTTTACTGTTAGCAAGTATTTTAGTTCCGTTTCAATTTCCTCTAGTGTACTTGTAACCGCATTTGTGTAAATGCAGGAATATTCTTGATGTTGGTTAACTGTTTTTATATTTAACTGTTGACTGTTTAATTTATCTCTAAAAACTGGCGTATTTCCCCTCATTTGGAAAGAATCGTACTTGGTTCCGATCTTCAAAAGCGGTAAAAAACCAGATGTGAAAAACTATCGTGGCATTGCAATATTATCTTGTATTCCCAAACTATTTGAGTCCATTATCAATCAAATATTTTTTAAAAGAAAAATTTTTTAAAAAAAAGGGGTTGAAAGCCTCTTATTTTTTTTTTATATTTTTTTTTAAAGGGAGGGGGGAAAGGGAATAATTTGAGTTTTTGAGGGGGGTTTTTTTTTTTTGTTTATTGGGGAAATTATATAAGGGGGGGGGGTGGGGGGGAAAAAGAGGAAGGAGGAGGTGGAGTGAGCGCTCAACTTCCGTGCTGAACAGACGCGTTTTTGCTATCGTTTCGTGGAAGTCGAACATAAACTAGTTTTTTTTTTTTTTCCTTTCTGACCATTGCTGAGCCGTTCAGTGTCGCTGTGCGTACAAACGACTTTGCGATGAGCCGTCGCGAAAATACCTTTCGCATAGATTTTGCGAATGTGCCGAAAAAACCAGACAATGCCAGTGTGCACAAATTTTGTGCGACCATTTTGGGTCTGAAGCAAGGTGAAGTGCTACGGATCCAAAACAGCAGAACCCTCGGTGTGTCTTTTGTGAAAGTTGTCGATCTAGCGCTAGCACAGCGCATCTGTGAGGAACACGACAACAAACACGAGATAACTGTTGACGGGAAAAAGTACCCTTTGAAAATCACCCTGGAAGAGGGGGCAGTGGAAGTTAGACTGTACGATCTGTCAGAAGACGTATCAGACCAAAGCATTGTGGACTTTCTTAGTCGATACGGTGACGTTATTGCAGTGAGAGAGCAAGTTTGTGGAGCCGATGTCGATTTTCCTGGCATTTCAACCGGTGTTCGTATTGCCAAAATGGTGGTCAAGCGTAACATCGAATCGTGGGTCACAATAGACAGCGAGATGACGCAAGTGACTTACTTCGGGCAACTGCAAACTTGCCGACACTGTCGCGAGTACATACACGTTGGCGCCAGCTGTGTGCAGAATAAAAAACTGCTCGTGCAGAAATCGTATGCCGACGCCGCAAAGCAGCAGAATACACCAACAATAACTTCGCAAATAACGAAACAAGTCGTTCCAATGGCGAAAACTAACACGAATCCTAATCTCGTCACCGTGGGTGCGAAACAAACAAACACAAACTCGGTCCAGTTGGCAAGCATGCAACCGCCGAAACAAATTCCACTACGAAAACAACAGACGCTGATACCGCCGCCTGCCCTCAACAATGAACATTATCACGCACTAGCCCCTTCCTCAGCTTCACATCAGCCGAGCTCAGACAGTGGGTTGTTGACCCCCTTTACAGGTCAACAGCCCCCTGCTAGTGGCGGAGTGGACCGCAAAACTGCTAGCGGAAAGGGCGATGGAAACGATACAGATTCATCTGTTGGCTCATCCAGCTCGAAAAGACAACTCCGCACGCGTCCACCAGGCAAGAAGCCTCGAGTGGAGGATAACAACGATGACAAGCGAGGTGCGAGTATTACAACGTCCTAATGGCTGAGTTTTCTAGCTATAACCTTGCTTCTATCAACATCAACACCATCACGAACGCTACAAAAATCAACGCACTTCAGGGTCTCGTACGAACGCTGCAACTCGACATCGTTTTCTTACAGGAGATAGAAAATGAGCAACTCTCTCTTTCTGGTTTCAATATCATCTGCAACGTAGACCACATGAGGCGGGGAACGGCAATTGCGCTCAAAGACCACATACAGTTTTCTCATGTGGAGAAGAGCCTGGATGGCCGTCTAATCGCTTTGAGAATACAAAACACAACTCTCTGCAATGTCTACGCACCATCGGGATCAGTTCTACGTTCCAAAAGAGAACGATTTTTCAACGGAACGGTCGCATACTACCTTCGGCACAACACGCAACACGTCATCCTCGCTGGCGATTTTAACTGCGTCCTCCGTCCGTGTGATTCCACGAGTACAAACACAAGTCCAGCACTACAGGCAACCGTACGACAACTGCAGCTCCAAGATGTGTGGCTGAAATTGTATCCCACAACCTTCGCACCAACATACGTTACACATAATGCGGCATCCAGGCTCGACCGCATATATGTCAGTGCTGGGCTTTGTGCGCATCTACGAAATGCAGCAACGCATGTATGTTCATTCACGGACCATAAAGCCCTAACGGCGCGCATTTGTCTTCCCCACCTTGGTCGTGGACAAGGGCGTGGTTTCTGGTCCCTCCGCCCGCATCTTTTAACTGTCGAAAACATTGGAGATTTTCAAGCTCGTTGGCAATACTGGACCAGACAACGAAGGTATTTCCCCAGCTGGATGGCTTGGTGGATATCATGTGCGAAGCCGAAAATTAAATCTTTTTTTCGATGGAAATCGAGTGAATCATTTAGTGCGTATAACGCTGAACACCAACGCCTATACACTCAACTAAAAATAGCGTATGATGGCTATTACCAGAATCCAACTATGCTAGTGACCATCAATCGTGTTAAAGCGCAAATGCTCACGCTGCAACGAAAATTTGCGCAAAACTTTATAAACATAAACGAGACCTTTGTGGCGGGGGAAAGTTTATCCTCATTCCAGCTGGGCGACAGACGACGAAAAAAAAACAACGATTACAGAGATACAAAATGAACGAGGAGAGCAAATACAGGAGTCCCTAGAGATCGAGCAACACATGTTTCGATACTTTAGGGACTTGTACACGGCAGAAGAGACGAGACAGTTTGGGGAAGAAAATTTCCAAATCGAGAGAGCCGTACCATTGCACGACGAAGCCAACGATGCTCTAATGGCTGAGATCGACATACACGAGTTAAAAAATTCTATCCGAACGTCGCAAAAACGAAAATCACCGGGCAGCGATGGGCTGCCAATAGAATTCTACATACGGACATTCGATGTCATCTATCGCGAGCTCTTCTTTGTCATGAATGAAGCAATGACGAATGACCTCCCACCGGAATTCTCCGATGGCATTATTGTGCTCGCCAAAAAGAGTGGCGGCGACGGAACAGCGAGAGCGTATCGACCGATTAGCCTACTTAATGTAGATTTTAAAATTCTCTCCCGCGTGATGAAGGTTCGTCTGGAACGCCTGTTGCGATCCCATCGAATTCTCAGTGACGCTCACAAATGCGCCAACACGGACCGATCTATCTTTCAAGCTACACTCGCTCTCAAAGACCGTGTGGCTCAGATCATCGCACGGAAACAAAAAGGAAAAATGATCTCGTTCGATCTCGATCACGCGTTCGATCGGGTTTCGCATGAGTTCTTGCACCGGACGCTTCTCTCGTTGGGTATCAACCAGAACTTCGTTAGCTGGCTTTCTCGGGTTGCTAATACCTCTTCGTCACGCCTGATAGTGAATGGACACCTTTCACAACCGTTCCGCATAGAACGATCCGTTCGTCAGGGAGATCCGATGTCGATGATACTTTTTGTGCTCTATTTACATCCCCTTCTCAAACGATTGGAGAGTGTGTGTGGTAATGATCTTTGCGTTGCATATGCTGACGATATAACGGTCATTATAACATCAACACACAAAATCGACCAAATATTTCAGCTGTTTGAATGTTTTCAAAGCGTATCCGGGGCAAAACTTAATCGACAGAAAACCGTGGCAATCGATGTCGGTTTTATCAACGGAAGTCCGCTGACGATACCAGGACTGCAGACTGATGAGCAGGTCAAGGTGCTGGGTATTATTTTTGTCAACTCAGTGCGAATGATGTCAAAAATAAACTGGGATGCTCTGGTATCCCGAATCTCACAACTTATCTGGTTGCATAACATGCGCTGCCTTACCCTGCAGCAAAAGGTGATACTTTTGAATACGTTCATCACAGCGAAGGTTTGGTACCTCTCATCTGTAATTCCACCTCAATGTGTACATACAGCCAAACTTACAGCGACGATGGGGTCTTTCCTGTTTCGCGGGATACCCGCGCGTGTGCCGATGCATCAGTTGGCGCGCAGCAAAGAGCATGGCGGATTGAATCTGCAGCTACCAGCGATTAAATGTAAAGCACTTCTGGTTAATCGCCACTTACAGGAGATCGATTGTCTTCCCTACTACCAATCTCTTCTTACCCAAAACATTCCTCTCCCTGCCAGTTTTCCTTGCCTAAAAATCCTCTCCCAGCAAATTCCTTTATTTCCACACCACATCCAACAAAATCCCTCCAGCGATCAAATTCATCGTTTCTACTTGGAACAAACGGAGGTGCCTAGAGTGGAACGCAATCATCCGGGAATAAACTGGAGGAAAATATGGATGAACATTTCATCACGGAGGCTATCGACCAGCCAGCGCACTGATCTATATCTGTTTGTGAATGTAAAAACGGAACACCGCAAACTGCTTAGCGTCATCGGTAGAGCAAACGATCCATACTGTCAACATTGCGCAGGCATTGTCGAAACTCTTAAACACAAATTCTGCGAGTGTCCACGAGTAGCTGCGGTATGGACATTTATTCAGCAAAGATGGACGACAATTCTCGGTGGATGGCAGAGGCTTTCCTTTGATGACCTTCTACGACCAATATTGAGAAATATTGCGTCAGTGAGAAAATCTGAAATTCTGAAAACTTTCATTAAATACATTAATTTTGTAATTGCAAATATGAATAATCAAATAGATATAGATGAGCTAGAATTCATTTTGAATCTAGTAGATTAAGTTTTACGCATGTGAAATATGCCATGTAATGTTAAATAATAAATAAACAATATTTTACAAAAAAAAAAAAAAATTTTTTTTTTTTGGTTTGATTCCGAGCTCACTTTTGTAGAACACTACAACAATATAATTTACAAAGCAAGTAATATGCTCGGGTTCATCAAGAGGTTTAGTTTTCATTTCTATGATCCCTATACAATAAAAACATTGTATGTAACATATGTTAGGCCCCTTCTTGAGTACTGCAGCGTGGTTTGGGATCCATATCAGAATACACATAAAGACCGTATTGAGACAGTGCAGAAACAGTTTTTATTGTATGCTTTGCGTAAGTTAGGATGGAACTCTTTTCGGTTACCTTCTTATGAATCTCGATGTATGTTAATTAAAATAGATGGTCTTGAAAAACGACGTGAGTTTGCGACTCTATCATTTATAAACGATGTTATTGGGCAAAGAATAAATGACGCAGATATTTTAGAGAAGCTCAACTTCTACGCTCCCACCCGTCACTTAAGAAACAGGAATTTATTCTACATGAATAATCAAAGAACTAACTATGCCCAAAACGGACCCATAAATAAGATGATGTCTTGCTATAACAAATACTGCACCACAATTGATATAACAATGAATAAAAATCAACCAAAAAAGCATTTTTCTCAGAATATCTGTAAGAGTAGAATTAAGGCAAAAATGTAAAACCGGTCTACATATATGATTGACGACAAATAAAATAAAATTATTTGTTGGAAGTTTTGAGGTAGCTAATTAGAAAACGGCGAAAAATGTATCCTACATTTTAAGAGAGAGCAGAGTTAGAGGTAGCTAATTAATAACATTTAAAATGGATATGTTGTCATCAGAAACAAGGGCTTATTACTTATCATGGATTCATAATGAATTGATTTGATGTTAAGACAAATTTAATTCGTAAATTATAAAACCTATCCACCAGAAAAAAAAAATCCATAAAACTATCCACCAAATGCACGCATTGAAAAAAAGCGGCTATTTTTGGATGTGTTTTTAAAATTAACGGAAAAAGATATTTCAACAAATCAAATTGCATTTTATTCATTAAGAAATTTAAAACATCACAATAATACTTAAACTCCCTTCTGCACCGCCTTGCGGCAGTTAGCCGGAACATTGACCATAGGTGAAAAAAGATGCTTGTAGGCATATTCTACAGTTCCTTGATCGTCTTCTTATCAAATCATCCGTCGTTTTGGCCACGAAATTATTTGAACTCCGAAATTGGCCCGCACGTTTCGCTTCGACGGGATGATCTCTTTGACCAGAATGTTCGGCCGTTGTTTCTGGGTTTCCGCTTGGTTCTCCGACACGGCTGGTTTGGACTGACGCTTCCGCATGTGTATATCCAGTTTTGCCAAATACTTCTTGACCGTTTGGCCGGTCACACCGATCTCCCGGCCAAACGCACGGAAAGATGTGGCCAGCTTGCCTTCCGTTATCTGTTGAATCCTTCGGTCGCTTAAAACGGTCGGAGGGCCGGAACCAGGCCTCTGTTCGATGGATTCTCCCTACTCCAGAAGTGCCAGAATCTTGTAGATGTTTCCGCGATCATTTCCAGCCGATACGAAGTGGTTTACGATGGCCGATTTCTTTAGGCCTGGATGGAGCAGACGGTACGAACAAATCATAGATCGAAATTGTTTCACTGTTATTGCGATACCTGCCGTAAACAAACTGATGGAGCTGTAAAATTTCCACAGTATATAGGCAACTATTAACAATTGACTACTAACTGGTGGACCGACGTGCAGGTGGCAGGGTAAATAATTGCATGAAAATAAATTAAAAAAATGAAAATGAACACATGAAAATAAAATAAATAATTGCAAGATGGGTACAACATGATTAAGGCCAATTATACATAAACGGTTCATATTTAGCGGAACCTGTTCCTGAGATAATTTGGGAACCATTCTATTAGGTGCGCAACTAAGTTCTCGCTGTTTTTTTTGTGAAAAAGGAACTTTATTTTGAAAACAAAGGTTACAAACGAATTATTCAAAGTATTGCCCATCACTAGCTACGACTTTTTCCGGATCTGGCACCCCTGCCAATTGTGGAAAAAGTGAAAATTACGGATCAAAAGGAAATCGAGTTTTGGTGAATAACATTAATAGAATATATTCTAAAAATGGTTTTGTTTTGTGAAGCAAGTGCCAGTTCATCAGAAGCAAGTGAAGAATCTTATTTGGCAATGATAATTGAGGTGTTTTTTATTAAAATTGCTCAAGAGCGGAAAGCTAACCTACAAATCAGGAAAGGAAGATGTGTGCAAGTGATATTTTTAGGTTGGCTGAGTAGAGCGCTAATATGCAGTCAAAAGGAGTTACTGCTAGTAAATTATGATATCGGAAATCCGACTGCTATATTGAGTCTGCTAGATGACGAAGATGAACGTAACTGCGGATGCCGGAAAAGTGATCAACAACGACTAGCGGATCCAAAGCGAATCGAACGGATTCGTTTTATCCACAACATCCCACTTGCCAGCAAGCTGAACAGATATAGAGAGTGTAGCCCCGTACGGTAGGAGGTAAGAGGTCTGAGGTAAGTCAGAAAAGTCACCCTAGAAGAGGCATACTATTGTAGGATCACAGGTAAGAATTTTATTACTTTAAAATATTGATTAGACGGAATCAAAAAAGAAATCCACAAACAGCAACATTAGGAATTTCCAGTTATCAATTCCAATTGGAATATGACGGACAGTAAATCTTTAAACCTTATGCCTTCCTTGTGAAACACACTTGTCTAAATAGAAGCTAGAGCAAGAAAGAGAGAATAGATAGCTGAAAGAACGAGGAAACTCTTGTTGCCTCGGTAGTTAACGACGGGTAAACGTCAAATAGCTCTAGTATTGCCCCCTCTTTTCTTCACACTGTAATTGAGTAATGGTTAAATGGACCTCTCTTTCTACGCCATATAATTAGTATTTTGTAGAGGGCCGACATGATTCCATCCGTTAATCATATTAATACATTTTATTTTTATCTCTTAATATTTCCTGGCGAAATGATTTTGAATGACAGGTGAGCAGTCCGACTAGTCGGATAAAATATTATTACTTAATATCGAGTAATAAAAATGCGGGGTCGGCTTGAGTCAAGTAAATCTCGAGTACTCTTTCGGACAGAAGTGTCTGATTTGGTAAACGGTACGGGGAGATTGGATGCAGCGCTGGAGTCTTTAAACCCTTATCATTTTCGTGTAAACTAGGGCCACCAACACAAGGCATAACTTTTCCCAGAATAGTTGTGACGCAACTTTTCGTTGGAGTGCTGAGGGTTTTGACAGGTTTGCGTTAGAGTTTTACCCGAGTACCCAGAAATTATTGTTTTAGCCAACACGATCAAAGCAGCCACTCGCTCATTTATATTGCTGCCCCGTTTTCCTCGCGCAGGACTTGCTCGATTTCCGTTGAGGATGCAACAACTCTATTTATGAGTTGTTCAACAGTCAGCGAGGTTTGTGTGGTTTCTCCGTGGGAGGGAATGGGGATGCGGTATGGATGGGGCTGTTTTGTTTTGAGCGTGAAAATGAGTATGCGGAACTCACTGACATAAGACAGTTCAGTGTTGCGCTTCTTTTACATTTTCGAGGTAAAATCATGGCAAAGGTCATGTCGGAATTGAATGGCGTAAGCTAAACGTCGACTGGACATTTGGAGGATCTGGCGGATCTGCTTCGACTAAGGGACATGATAGGGGAATTGGTATTGTCCATGAAGAGCCTCTCTCGATATAACTTGTGCAGCATTCTAGGAATTATCAAGGGGACTAAGCAAGACAGCAACAAATGTGTGTATAGGTGCGTATGCCAGCGCGACGGGACGAAATTCCTATGGGAAAAAAAAAAAAAAAATGAAAGAGACGGAGTCAGGTTGTATATGAAAGACGTGGTACACTGCGCTATAGCGTTGGTGAGCTTTTCCATTCATTTTTTTTCTCCACTGATGTGGATTGCGCCTTTTCGTCTATCACTGAGTTCGAAGAGATGGAAGTTCGTTGCGTGGGGGGACATACTACTGGAATAGTATCTTGCATCACATTCCATTTGGGCAGTGGTGTCAGATATTCTGATTGTCTTCTTTTGATGTATATAGAAATACAAAATAATATGGTCTTTTTGTCTCCTCAAAAATTTGTATAATATTAAAATATAAGAAAAACATAACAGGGAAAATTACAAAAAACATAACTACAATACATTAAATATCAAATAACGACAATTTAAGGAACCAATATAATAAAGAACAGTAACAATTACATTTAGCATTCAGCATACTGGCAACTATGTACAAAAAATTTTAGCAATCGTGGAAAAAAAGAGGAAAGCGCGAATTATGGGTTATTCCAGGCGCGAATCAATCACGGATGAAAAAAAAAAAAAAAAAAAAAAAACATATTTAGCCAAACAGCGGGGACATGTAGACAGTATGGTCGATATCAGATGAATTTTCCCTGACATCAGGTGGATTGGGTGGAATTATGTACGAAACGAAAAAAAGACATCGGTTCCCTATTCCTTCAAGCACTCAAGACCTCATAACACCGCGATCGTCTGTCAAGTGCAGTGGTTAATAAAAGAGCTGTAAGTGAAAATAACAAGTGTCAAGGTGGAAATTGCAGCTTTAGTGATTAAATAGTGCAAAGAGTGCTAAAATAAAGTTCTGTGAAAAATACTGAAAAAAAAAAATAAGTTTTCAAAGTTTATACTGACTCACAGTGCAGTGAAAAAAAACGAGTATAAAGTGAAAACAATGGAAACAGCCAAACAAATGGAGATGAAGAACTGCCAAATAAAGGTAATTAATGTGCCAGGCGATGGTAACTGTCTATTTTATGCGATAGTACAACAGCTATCCGGTCGAAAAATCTTCGATACGCAATTCTATAATGAAGCGATGCAGCTACGGATGGAAACCGTCAAATATTTGAGAGACAATTTAACGGAGATGAGAGACTTAGTTTTATCCGAGATCATCGTGACATCAACTGAAACTCTCGACAACCTAAATGATCGACAACTGGACGATATAATCAAACGGCACTTGGAAAACCTGGAAAAGGCGGGAACATGGGCTGGAGGAGAGGCGCTCATGGCAATGAAGGAGCTATTGAGAGTAAACATCCGAGTCTACAATCCTCACTATCAACCGCTAGAACTAGTATATGAAAATGGAGCAGACAGGACAGTTGAGATTTATTATAATGGGATCAATCATTATGATAGTGTAGAAAAAGGAGAAAATTATAAGCAGGTAAAAGGGAGTCAAAAGAATAAGGAAATTAATTGCCAAGCAGAGAAAAATGACGGAACAACAAAATCTGAGGAGACAAACAAAGCGGTACAGAACAACAAGGATCAAGATGTAGATATTGAGAAACAAAAGATTACCAACAGAGATAGATGGGTTAACGCCGAAAACCATAGAATAAAAGTAAGAGAAATTATTGTAGGTGAGGAAAGCTATTTATGGTCAGTAAGCCATCAGTTAAGTGGAATCTCTCCAAACTTAGATATATTTGAAGAACTACCGAAAGCATTATTGGAAGATATTAACACATTCTCAAATGAAACAGTTAGGGCAAATCTAAATAAGCCAAAAGAAGAAACATGGAAGTTTATTGCAGATTTTTTTAGAAAAGAGGTAATCATTTATAGAGAGGGAAAATCTGAAAATAGGTACAACCCTAAACGCACGTCAGAAACCGAACTACTAGGAAGAATAAATTTGTTTCAATGCTCTAAGAATGGTTCAATGCAGATTGATAGCGTAGAAATAATAAAACCAAAGAATAAGAAAAATAACACAGGACATAATATCAAATCATCACAGAATATGAAACGAAAGAAAGAAGCGAACAATGAAAATAATTCCAGAATCCCTAGGGAAGAAATAAAAATAGGATCACTTAACGTTAGAGGTTGTTGCCAAAGAGAAAAAAGGTTAGAAATAGATGAAGCACTTAACTATGCAGGTATAGATGTAGCGGTTCTTCAAGAAGCAAACGTTCAGGGAAGTTTAATCAACACACCACACTATAACTGGATGATGTCGGACAGGAGAACCGATAATAATATGAGAGGGTTAGCTATACTTACAAAAAAAGAGGGAAAAACTAAGATTAGAGACACGAGGGATGTAGATAAAAACATTATGTCAGCTATAATGGAATACAAAGATCAATCGGAAGACTGGCTAATAATAAATGTCCATGCACCAAACAAAAATGCACATTCATTTTTCGCCAAATTAGGATCTTTAATTAATGGACACCCCAGGAAAAATAGAGCTATCATCATAGGAGATTTCAACTCTCAGATTGGGTCAGTAGATTCAGACAAAGAGGAAATTAAGAGACTAGGTAAATTCATAGGACATGTTAATACAAATGAAAATGGGGAATACATGAAAAATCTTTTAGCAATCCATAAAATGATAGTAATTTCAATGAGATTTGATGAGTCAGTGTTAGTCACATGGTCCAATGGAAGAAGTGCATCACAAATTGATCATGTCATCGTAGCACAAGAATCGAAGGTGAAGATAAAATTTATTAGGGCTGCATGGACAGAAATTCAGAGCGATCACAAAATTATGAAAGTAGGAATTTATACAGAACAAAAAGATGAAGTCAGAAAACAAAAAGTACAAAAAAGAAGATTACAGCCTAGTGCACTAAAAAATAAAGAAAACAATAAAAAATATTTAGAAGAATTAGGTAAGCACAGGCCAGTTGAGGTGGAAAATTTAGATACTACAAAAGCCTACGAAATTTTTACCGAAAAAGTAACGGTTAGTGCAAGAAAGGTCTTAGAAAAAGAAAAATGTCCTTTAACACCAAATAGAAAAAGGGCCATGACAAGTCTGATGAAAGCAAGGAAACAGATGAGGCAAGCGAAAGATCGGGGCATGGAAACACAATGGTTTAGACATAACATAAATATACGAAGACAAGATTATGCAATCAAAGTAAAGGAACACAATGAAAAAGAAATTATTAAATTTTACTATGAATTAAAAGACTACGAGATAGGAGAAAGGATAAAAAAGTCATATAAGTTTCTAAAACAATTTATGTCTAGAAAAGAGTCAAAAAAACCAAACATTCCGATGAAAAAATGGATAGAGGAATTAGAAACATCTGAAGGGAAACCACTTGAAATAGGAAAGGATAATGAAATCATAACGGATGGACCAAGTAAGGAAGAAATCAACAATATAATCAGAAATCTATCGAACGGAAAAGCAGCAGGCCAGGATGGAGTAAAAAATGAATATATAAAATATTCTAACGAAGAAACAGTAGAGGAATTGTATCAAATAATAAAGAAGGTGTGGGAAACAAATGAAATTCCAGATCAATGGAAACAATCAATCCAGATACCAATTCCAAAATGTAAAGCAGCAAAAGAAACACAAGATTTCAGAAGGATAAGTTTATGTAATATAGGGTACAAAATCTACGCAAAATGGTTAATGGAGAGACTTAGGAAGTATGCAGGAGACCCTGGTTATCATCAAGCTGCGTTCATTAGAAATAGGTCTACAGACGATCAAATGTTTTATGCCAGGAGATGTTTAGAAGAAAGATGGAATGGTGGAGAAACAACAATTGTAGCATCGATAGACTTAAAAAAAGCTTTTGACAATGTAAGATTAGACTCGATCCCAAAAGTGCTTCAGACACTTTCAGTACCAGAACACGTTAGAAACAGAGTAATGCAAGCACTTAATGCAGAAAAAACATGCATATTATGGGATGGAATACGCACAAAGGAAATAACCAAAATGATAGGTATAAAACAAGGATGTCCACTATCACCATACATATTTATACTTATGATTCAAGATGTGTTAAGAAAAGCCAAAACAAAATATCCAAGAGTAAATTTGTTGGAAGAACATAATGATAATCTACCGGTAATATTAGTGTTTGCAGATGACATTTTAATCATAGCACCAACGGTAAAGGAGGTAGAAATTATTGTTAGGATACTTAAAAGAGAATTAGAAAAAATAGGACTACAGATAAACAATAAAAAAAAGCCAAGTTATGATAAGAGAACCAATGTCAGACAGAAGCATCCCAAAATCAGTAATGATAGATAAAGAGGAGTACGATGTGGTAAACAATATAAAATACCTAGGAACATATCTATCAGATACACTGAACAGACCAGAAACAACCAGGAATAGATGTAAATTAGCAGTAAGGAGTAGCAAAGTAATGATAGAATTTATAAAGAGATATAAACCACCATGGAGCCTAACAAAATTAATGTACAAAACAGTAATCTCTCCTGCTATGACTTACGGCCTTAAAGCAGCAGCCTTAGTAAAAAGAAATAGAAGGTCAATAACTAGATATGAAATGCAAATCCTAAAAGAAATGTTGAAATATAGTAGGGAGAGACCAAAAGGGAGATTAACAGTATCAAGCTTATTAGATGGTAAAACTGCAGTTAAAAAAGTTCGAGTAATGATGATAGGCTATTGGGGACACATACAGAGAAGACCCGATGGCCACCCACTAAAAATAGCAGAAAAGATTAGGTGTAACAATAAAAAAGAGGTAGGCCTGCAAAAACATGGAGCGATTCAATAAAGGAAGACAAAAACAAGCTACCAAATATAAAAGAAGAGGAATGGAGTAGAATTGCGAAAGATAAAGATAAATTGAAAAAAACAGGTGGAGGATATTTATAAAATAATTGGTAGTGAAGAAGAGTCAGAGTCAGGAGTAGAAGACTAAAAGACAAAGACTTAAAGAAGATAGCTTAGGATACAAACTGATTTGAAAAAAAAAAAAAAAAAAATAACAATAACGCATATACAATTAATAATAAATAGAGCAGGAAAAAAAAACAGAAAAAAAATGCCATTTCTTCATGAACCATAACATGAAGCAATGTCGTGGGCACTTAAAACAACCATATTTATATTACTAGAACTCAAACAGCACCAATTGAATAATTTATTTATGGTGTGACTACTCATATAATTTTGATTTAAATTATTTTAGGTAATACTACGAACACGAGAAGAAACAAAAGAGAACACCCAAACAAAACACTCCAAACAAGGGGAGAAAATTCAACAAACAAAGATGGTGAGGCTATAACAAAGGGAACAACGCAACCCCAGAAGAGTGATTGTTATAGTGGACCTGCGATTTATGGTGAGACCTAACCAGTTATAACAATTATATACAATATATACGCGCCAGGTTTGATTACTTTGAACCTGGAAGTATGTTAACTCTACCGTTATCCACATGAAAACGGTCATGTTTACATGCGGGGCTTATTGCGTGTGAAAGTAACCTTGGAATGGGCGTGACTCTACAGACATTCTGAAATGGGTTACTGGATCTGCAATAGAGCTAGCACTTTCTAACTCCCGGATTAAAGCTGCTTGCATTGGTCAAAAAAAAAAAAAAAAAAAAAAAAAAAAACACTATTGCAAACAGATTTCTTCCATAATACCACTGCCGGCCGGTGGGTGTTAGATTGGACACACACACACACACACACACACAAAAAAGATCACCCCCTTACACACCCGGGGCTTGCCTTGTGAAAAATTGGGGGGAAATGGGGGGGGAAACGTTTTAAAACAAAAAAAATAGAAAAAAAAAATTTAAAAAAAAAAAGTGGGGATTAAAGGGGGGGAAAAAAGTGTTTTTTTGCAATTTTGGGGGGGGGGGGGGGGGGGGGGGGGGGGGGGGGGGGGGGGGGGGAATTAAATTAAATAAATAATTAATATTAAAATTTTTTTATTTTTTTTTTTTTTTTTTTTGGGAGGAAAGAAAAGGGGGGGAGGAAAATTTTTTTTTTTGTTTTTTGTTTTTTGTTTTTTTTTTTATATTTTTTGGTGTGGTGGTGTGGGGGGGGGGGGTTTTGTTGTGGGGGGGGGGGGGGGAGAAAAAAAAAAAAGGGGGGGGGCATTTGCTGGTCAGAAGCAGCAAACGAAAAAAACGCGCATGCGCGGGTGAAAGGCTTGCACATGAGTGTAGGTGCATTCATCTCGTGGTGAACAGAGTTATGTTATGCAGGTTGCATATCTATCGGGTGGTTTAGCAACATTAATTTTTGCGAGTTTATGAAATTGATTTCGAATCAACATCGAACATTTTTATCTTTACGCATTAATAAGATAGTGTGATTGAGGAGGTGGCCATGGGTGAGATCTATCTGATTATAACTATATAACAATATTCTTATTTTCAAATAATACTAAATACGTGCCTGGTTTCGAAATTTAAAATTTCTAAATCTGGAAGTATGTTGCAGTGCCCTTGTCCAAATGATATCGGTAATGTTTACATGCGGGGCTTATTGTATGTGAAAGCAACCTTGGATTGGGCGTGACTCTCCAGACATTCTGAAATGGGTTGCTGAGTCTGCAGTAGAGCTATCACTTCTTAGCTCCCGGATTAAGGCTACTTCCAATGTTCACTTGCAGGATTGTTGTAAACAGATTTCTTCCATAATACCATTGTTGGCCGATGGGTGTTAGATTGGCAAACACACACACACACACACTTACATAGGACCAATACATAAGTTATAGTGTTGTCAAATTTTCAGCAAAAAATATTGATAAATGACAAAGCTACAGATGTTTGAAGATAACGGTTCTTGGAAGCGAAATTTTGCTCGGCTTTTTTTTGCTACTGAGTGTAGGACCAAACAAAAAAGTTCAAATCCGTGGAAGTGGGAGGCCACAAAGTTTTGTCCCAAAAGTCGGTTATATTGTCCCGACACCAGGCTCGGGCAACATTTGCCATGTGGGCTGGTGCACTGTCCTGCTTGAACACGTTGTGCCCATCTCCGTAGAGGCTTCGGATAATGGGGGCAACAACCTTCTCCAAAATCTCTGTTTGATAGTACGCAGCGTTGATTTTGACGTTTATTTCAATAAACACCAAGGAGAGCTTACCACGTTTGCATACTGTCCTCCGAACTATCACCGAAGCTGCACTTTGGAACCGACGGATGTTTATATTGGATTCGGTCATATTGCACATTGCTACGGCTGCTTCAGTACGAACAGTTTCTCGTCCGAAAAAACGAATTCCTGACCAGCATGCCGAGAGAGGATCATCTTGGCTCGGTCCAACCGCTTTTTGCTGCTAGCCTCCGAGACGGCATGGACCTTACGTTTTTTGCATGGCTTATAACCTAGGTCCTTGCTGAGTATGGTGTGAGCGGTTCCGATGGAAAAGTTGAGATCAACAGCCGTTTTCCGGATTCCGGATTTTTGCACCGAATCCGCTCCCTCGCGACCTTGATGGTCCGTGGCGCCAAACGCGGCCGACCGGATCTCGCACGGTCATCGGTCGAGGACTTTCCAAGTAACCACGAGGCTATAATAGCTTGCATATATAGGGCATATGCTTTACGTCTAGTGCATCATTGAAGTTGGATTAAAGCTTAAAAGGGCCCCACTAAGATCGAACTAATGCTATATCTTTTGTAATGCCATAAGATATTGCAAAAGTGGCATTATTGCATTGGTAATGCATCATTGCATTGGTAATGCATCATTACATTCTTAAAGCTAATCTAACGCTTCATTACTTGACAACTGTTGAATTGATGCGATCCAGAATTAATGATGTTGATTTTGTGTTGAATAAGAGCAATAATATAATTGTGGTTACTTGGGCACTCCTGCACAGCTCAAAAAAGTAGTGTGAATTTCTGTTCAATATCATGCACATTAATGGAGCGTCATAAAACATACACAATTAAATTATAAAACGTGTAAAGTTCTGAGACATTCCATACATTGTGGATAATGTTGTATGCAAAAGCTCGTCTTGATTAGAACTATTTCATACAAGTTCCTGCTTTGTGGGGAATGAAATCCAATTTCACATGCTTTGATAATTACTCATGATCAAAATTCAGATTTTTTTCTGTGTGGTCTCACTTGAAGGTTGTGCTTGATCCCATGTGATTTCAGCAGCCGGAATATCGCCGGGCCAAGTAGCATTTAAATTTTTATGAATTCCTGAGAGGATGTTATAAAACGACATTCATAAAACTCTGATCAAGGCATATTTGTCTTACTTGCTTCCCCCAAAACCTCATGAGGACTAAACTGTGCCTAGTTGGCCCATTCTGGCAGAGGTTCTGAAAAGTATATTTTAGAGGCAGTTCTAGCTTGGATTAAAATTAAATGACTTTATTATGACCAAATTAAAAACAGTTTGAAAACCATAGGTAAACTACAATAAAAACAACTTGACACCTATAAATGCCTCTTTTGAGCCGCTTCCTCTAGACGTTTGCCAAAACCACCAAAACTATAATCGTTTTAAAAAATTTCATTCACTCTCAACAAATTCATTTCGACAAAAATAACTCTTATTGAAGAAAACATTTACCCATGTCAAATGAAAAGTCAGTATTCTCAAAGTGAAATATGTCTCTCAGCTTGATTTATCATAATTTATGACTAGGTTTAACCTATAGTGCTCAAATTAAATTCATTGTGTAAAATGCTTGCAAAGAGTTTAAAAACTAGGTTCGCTTTCAAAATACGTTGTACCTTCTAAAAAAAAAATGTTTAGAAAAAGTGAAATTCTTCGTTGAAGATAAATGATTTGCTCAATCATTCTTATTTAATAGTTTTTTTGATCCCACATAACTGCCGTACAACAATTAATCGTGTCAAAGAAAATGTATCACGATTTATGAACATTTTAAACCTGCATAGAGATTGGATTTCTATTAGCCATTATTGAAAATGCTGTTTCGTTTTCATGAAAGCAGTATTTATCAAAATAATGTTGTGGCGGAACTGCTTCTTTACGACGCTAATTTGCTATATGCAAGACTGTTTAGCTGTCAAACAGCTTATATGGTAACCAAGCTGCTGCCAGAAAAGAGTTTAGACAGTTTAAGCTACATAAAAAGTTAGTCCGCAGGAAGACAGATAGACAGATAGGCAGGAAGACAGATGCCTCAAGATTATTCCATCTGAATGGGAGATTAATTGGTGTTGTAGTTTTTTAAACGACCTTAATTGATGGGTAGTTGGCAAATTACTATTCAGAATGCTCAATAAGTTTTGCTTAAAATTTAGCTTAAACGTGCATTGTTTTTTCACTTTTCTTAGTTTGTTACTATGCGAGTCCATCTTTGTTTTATTTTATTATGACAGCATTGGTAGAGCATGCTACAGAATATGCTCTATGCTCTCGTCAGAATTCAAATAGCTTAGTGATTGTTGTTATTATGAAAAAGCGTACTTATGAAATATTTTTTCATGGCACTGTTAAACAAATATGAAGGAGCTTTATTATTGAATCATTGAACGGTTTTATGAGGGGATAGAGTTCCTCGTCAACTATTTTTTAAAGCAAGACTGTTTTAGACTTCAACTTCCTGCTAGAAAAGGTTATAAAAGCAGCCTAAAGTGAAATAATTAACGACACATCTTTCGCATCATAGTAAGCTGCTTTTAAACAAAATATCATGTCTATTGCTAGTGTCTAAATCCCTTATAAATTTAAACAAAGGCTAAAAGGCAGTAGGATTGTTTAATGGGAGGTGGTCGGCCATTGTTCCTGATATTTTATTTTTTTCAAACAGACGTTGTTGTATTTGGTCCCAAGTTGTCCATCCATATGCACTACAAAAGATCCATTTTTAGAAAATTGCTCAAGCACTGTGTTATAAGACGTTGGAATATAACTTCAATTGAAACTAAACACTTTAAAACAACACTTTTACAAGCACTTGACACTGAAGAAATCTGCAATTCTCAAACGAAACATGTCTATATGATAAAAGGTAGGCTTTTTCTAGTAGAATTTCAAGAAATTTCCTCGTGTTTACTAGTGATAGTTTGAAAACGTTTTTTTTTAAGTGATCCAGTTAAGTGTTAAGTTAAATTTTCCTAGTTTTTCAGTTGGAATATTGCTGGAGCATTTCGTTATCAAAAAGGTATCTTAAAGCATTAATATCGTCAACCAGGCGTCAAACAAGCAGTTAACGGAATGATATCAGTGGCCATAAAAATCCTTAAACTCATTGTAATACCGAGAAATATTGACCATGATGAGCTACTTTTCCGCTGTCAAGAAAATTCACGAAACAGTGAAGTTTTCGAATAAAAAGCATGGCCCACATTTCCAGAACTGGGAACTTCATTCAATGTGCTTTATTGACTTTGCCACACCTCATAATTGCTCTTTATCTGTTTTTGTAATGACGAGTATGATACCACAAAAATATTTCAAAGTAACGGTTCGAATATTATTTTTTCATGTAGAAATTAGGGATGAATGTTTTGTATTTGTGAAATAAAAAATATTCGACAGCATTATTTTGTTCCTGGAAAGAGATGGGGAACTGGTTTTGTAAAGGCAGGATATGAAAGCTGGATCATCACTGGATACACAATCTTCGTTAAATATTCAAACCTTGCTTCATTTAAATTCCATATCCTCCAGATTACAGGGGATGGAAATCATTAATGGGTGATTTATTTTGTTAAAAACCAAAAACATCCCAATCAAGCCTCAACCCTTCCATCCAAAAGCAAGTAAATATTTTGACTATCTTTTACCGAATAAATTAACCAGAATTACCATCTTCTTGTTCGATTTTTGTTTGTTTGCCGAACCCTCTCCATCACGAAAGCATCGGCCATAATCTCAACGCAAGGTCAAACCGCAACCGTTCCTTTTCGTCCCATCGTTGACCGATTCTTTTCCGCAATACTTCTATGCGGGAGTGCTGATACTTTTTCCACGGCATGCTACGTTTAATTTATTGACTCTATCAAGTTTGACCTTCAAAGGAAGTGCTGCTTTCATTCGATACTTATCGCATAATGATGGTTCAAACGGCGAGTGCAACAATATCGTGGCCTGGACGACTAGTAAGGTTTCTTTTCAGTAAAATTCGTTTAGTGTGTTTTTTTCTTCTTCAAAACTATGACAGCAAGTGTTTACCAAACAATATACAAATACGCGCAGTGGTGTTGAAATTGAAAATTGTCTTGAAACTTTAAACTTGTGGAAACTTATAGAAGGACTGTAGAATTTGCTTGTTCCAGCAGAATCAATTGGACCACTGGTAAGGACGCCATAGAAAAAGTATGGCGTTTAACCGATGTAGAACTTAATGCGATTGTTCGGACATGCATTTTTTTTTTAGTTTGCAAATTTGTACAACAATCGAATCGGTAGAAGTTTACAAAAAAAAAAATCCAATTAATTTGGTTATACTCTTTTGTGAAAGTATGTTTCAGCGGAATTTTATGTATGGTGAATGAACATTAATTGTAATCATTCGAGGACGCCATGATATGGTATTGGTAAAATAAAAATAGTACTTAATTCACCCCAAATGCTCATTATACCCCCAATACCCCTACATAAAAAAACCTAAAACAAAAACCAATAATATGGAATTAAATAAGCTAAACGAATTCCAACGACATCAAATCAAAATAGCAAGGAAACGGTGCGTATATTTATTCGACCAAACTGCGGTAAAGGTTAATTATGACAACGTTGGCTTCGCCTGAGTCAAACCATAAATATGTTTTGAAAAAAAAAAAAACCGCAGAGCAACGAAACATTTATATTCTTTTTATTCATCCAACTGTGAGCTTGATGACTTATTCTGATTTCCGAATGGTCCTTCGCGATGACGAATCAATATGAAAATGGTCATAAATACGGATGACCGAAAAAAAAGAGTTTTAGTGGCCAGCCTTGACGCAGCTAGGCGCATGGGGGAATGATCCTTGTTTGTTGGATTGATCTTTTTTAACACTATTATTGTTTTCAGTGATAAAATATGGTCTGTAAAATATGATCGTGCACCGATGGTTTTCAAATCCTGGAATTCAGCTCATGTTTTTTTTTTTTATCGAACATGACATTATGACAAATTAATTCATGATCATTATTCTTTGTCACGTTATTTATTTTTCTGATTCAAGATTACCTTCCCTGAAAACAAGTAAATGCCCTTAAACTTCGAAATTGGCATTCTTCATTCAAAAGAAAGTTTTTTCCTCAAATAATTTCAATCAAAACAATTTCACGATTTTCAAACTATTCAAAAATTATTTGATAGAAATGAATGTCATTTTCTAGACGCTTCGGATAGATTAAGAGCTAACTGCATCTGTTTTATAACTTCCTCGTAGAGTAACACAATTGAGACTAGAATTCCTTGCGACGCCCATGCTGAACGGCGATGAATCATAAATCAGCTGACTGGGCGAAAAATAATGAATGCCATAGAACCAGCCTGGGACTGGTTTGATCAATTTAGGGAAGAGGATTTCCTGGTACGATACTGATGCTGATTGACAGTGATTGTGAGGAGAAGTGAGATGAAGCAAGATGATTGACCATCATGGCGCATCTTTTGATAATATTACCATCTCATCAAATGTGAAATATTTTTTCTCTCTGATTAAATTACATCACTTCCAAATGGCCTTAATGTATTGCTCTCTGAGATTCAATTAACATTAGGGTCATAGGCGTAACCAAATGGGGAGGGAGAAGCTGTTGGTTCACCTTTAATGGTGATATTTGCATTAAGAATTGTTCAGTCTTCATGCAATAATTAAGAACTAACTTTAAATTTCTCTGTTAATAAAATTAATTTGAATTCAATTAATGTGGGGGCGACCCCGGCGTAGTGGTTAACATCCATACCTCTCAGGCCAAAGTCACAAGTTCAAATCTCACCCCGGACAAGTTACGAAAAACACCCCGGAAGATGAACCAGCCCGAGGCTTAATATCTCGATAATGAAGAAACAAAACAAAAAAAAAATCAATTTAATCTAATGCATCATTTGTTGTCTTTTTTTTTAATTACAGCATTTGATTTTATTTGTTTAGTATAATCTTTTATATATTTGGTTTGTCCAATATTGCTATACTTTAAAGACATTTATTAAAATTCTTGAAATCAGTTTGCAATCGACTAAGGGTTCACAAATAAATAAAGTTAAAACTGACCTTAGTAAAACAAATTGTTCTTAATTCTATTAAAAATATTTAATAATGAAATAGGTTTTTTTATGCCAACTGAAGCCAATTGAGGAAAACGTTCAAAAAATAGACTCAAAAGGCAGTTCATTAACTAGCAGTCCAATTTTTTTTTATAATAAGCGTTTATTTGTACAGGCTCAATCGGGTCAATTTTACAGAGCCAAATTTTCATATATTTATACATCATTTATCTTAAAACTAAAGTTAAGAGGATAGAGCCGATTATTCGCGGCCGTCTCGAGGTTAATATGAATTAAAAATTACTGATGGGAAAGAGGGTGGTAATTTAAAGTATGGTTTACATAACACATTAAATTTAAATTCTAAATTATCTAAAAACTTATAACTATACAATCTATGGTTTTCTTTTGACTTGAACATTTTTTGAAAAAGAAAAAAAACACACACATACACATACACAGATAAAAAAAACTTTTAGTAAACATACAGGTTAAACTAACTACAATCTAAGGCTAATGTTAGTCAAAAACACATAAATGAGTTTCATGTACTCCAAATCACGTACAGCCCAAATAACTCGAATTGGCACATTGGGTTGTCTACCTCGAGCCCGAAGGGAATCATAAATCTCAGATCTGTCTCCGCGATGCTCGGCACATGACCAAATTACAGGATCTGCGTCCTGGTAACCTTGTCCACACTCACAGAGATTGCTGTCGTTCATCCCATTACGGTATAAATGAGCGTTCAAAGAATAATGATTGGACATGAGGCGAGACATCACACGAAAGAAGTCTCGACCCACATCCATCCCCCTAAACCCGGATTTCTTCGACACCTTTGGGATGATAGAATGTTGTCATCGCCCCAAATCTCCTTTAATCCATTTATACTGCCAGCTGACGAGTGATAGGAAAATAGGAAAAAAATCGTTGAAGGCGATTTGTCGATCACAAATATCGCCTTCCATAGCGCTCACCTTTGCAAGCGAGTCCGCTCTCTCATTGCCCGGAATTGAACAATGAGATGGGACCCATACAGAGGGGATGATAAAATAACGCGAAGATAAAGCACTTAGAAGCTCCTGCATTTTCATGAGAAAATACGAGGAGTGCTTTACCGGCCTCAAGGACCGAATAGCCTCTATAGAACTGAGACTATCCGTGAAAATGAAGTACTGATCCGGTGTTAATGAGGCAACAATTTCTAGCGTAAAGTGTATTGCCGCTAATTCAGCGACATATACGGAACAAGAAGATTGAAGTTCACGATTGGCGCTATAGATTTCATTAAATATACCAAAGCCTGCTTACTCCTCTATCAATGATCCGTCAGTGAAGAACGATTTAGTGGAATCAACTTGGCCAAACTTTGCAGCAAATATTACCGGAGCAATCAGAGGACGATGATGCTCTGGGATAGCAGTCCAATTTAATTTCAATGAATATTTTGACCTAACATAATTTGAAAAATTGTAGCGATTTATGATGCCTTCCTTTAACGAATTTAAAAAAAACTATGGTAAACTTTTTTGGAAAACTGGCTTCACTTAAACTTGACGAATTACATTTACAATCTTACGTTGAAACGAACTCTAACCGACCATCCTCTCCCGATCGTTTTTCTTTATGACAGAAACAAATCAATTTAGGTATTTACCAATCTTGTTTTATTTTTTGCCTATTCTATTAAAGGGTGTTTCAATCAAAATTTGGTCAAACAGTAATGTGTGTGAGTCGCTCGAAGTTTTTATTAATGAGTCAAATTCATTTTCTTTTCAAGTTGAGTTAATACAGAATACAGGACATATATTCAGCTAAGCTTCCTTTTTACCCAATGCGAATTGCCGGGTCTTACGTTTAACACCTGCCATAAGGTTTTGTACAGTCTCCTTGTCCACTTTATTCGCCGCAGAACGCCAGTTTGCCTTGAACTGTTGCTCGCTAATAACAGCTTTTTGAGTCTTCTTAAGGTTCCGCTTGACGATGGCCCAATATTGTTCGATTGGGCGAAGCTCTGGCGTGTTGGGATGGTTCTTGTCCTTGGGCACCACTGGAACGATGTTGGCAGCATACCATGGCCTTTTTTCCGTAATGGCAAGATGCCAAATCCAGCCAAAATAGAACGGAACAATTGTGTCGCTTCAGGAAAGGCAGTAGACGTTTTTGTAGGCACTCGCTCAGATATATTTCCTGGTTGACGGTTCCGGTCGCAATGTAAACGTTGCTCTTCACAGGTACAGATGGTCTGCCACACCTGATATTTCTTCGCTAACATTGACAGTTTAATATGCTTGAAAATATCTGCAACCTGTCCCCGTCCGGTTGCCGTATAATATTCCTGTCCAGAAAGCTGTTTAAAGTCTGCCTTGACGTGAGTTTCATCGTCCTGTACCACGCAATCAAACTTCGTCAGCATCGTCGTGTACAACTTAAGCACTTAAGCGATCGTGCTTTGGCCGACGTGTTTTGTTTATCGTCGCGATTTGGAGTCACCACTTTCTTGTAAGTTGACAGTCCAGCTCGTTTTTTAGCTCTATTCACGGTTGAAGGCGGCACTCCCTGCTTCTTTGCGACATCTCGGACGGAAAGGTTGGGGTTCCACTCGAAACAGCGGCAACTCTTTTTGACGTCGCTGTGGCCCCTGGTTTTCGATTTCCCCCCGATCCAGCTTTCCTGGCTGTCGACAAACGTTCACCGAACACTTTTAAGACGTTGGTGACAGTTGATTTAGCCACATTCAACAGGTTCGCCTAGTTGGCGGGAGAGTAGTTTGGATTTTCGCCATGCACGTGCAAAATTTTGATGCGTTGCTTCTCTTCTTTCGACGACATTTTGATAACTGAAGTGCTAATCTCAAAATCAAAATTGAGTCATGATGCTTCACGCACAAATCTTCAAAATGAGGGTTGTACATAATTTTTTAATGCACGATGGAAGGAAATGCGTCAAGATTAAGTCGAGCACATTTTGATCGAAGCACCTTGTAGTCAAATATACCCTTTGCATCTTAATTCTAACTACCTATTCTAAAATGATTAAGATTTTTTTTTTTTGGCTTGATAGTTTTTTTTGGATAAGAGCACAATTGGGGCACGTCTTATACAGAAAAAGAATCAGTAGGGTTGTTTATAACACACGACCGACCGGTTGACGTAGACTACGTTAAACCGTTTGATGCATTATTATGTTCAACATATAAGATCATTTTCATTGGTTTCATAGCAGATCAATGCAGCGTAGGTGCTGTTCTAATGGGACGTTGGATCGGCATATGCGAGAAAAAAAGTATGTGTGTTAAGAATTTCTATGATTTGCATCTTAGAAATTATTTGGTGAAATTACAACGAGCTCGCTTGGCATCGCAAGATGCTCATTTCGAAGGATATCCTGATAGTTCGATCTTTACGCGCTTCCAAAATTTGTTCATACGAATGGCATCAAAATGATTAGAGTTTGCACTTATTAAAATTTTTCTTCCAAGAAATTTTCATCTTCTTGTAAAATTGTAAATACTTGAGCAAATAAAAATAGCAGTCGTGAAAACCTTTGATTTTTTAGAGGAAGAATCTCAAAAATCAACCATGAAACGATCGAGCTATTTCATTTTTTTAATTTCTATTTGGCATGCAACCATTGAAAAAGGGTGTCCACGATGAAATTGCCACACTATGAAATTGCTCTAACTTTTTAACCGTTGGGTAGAATTTAATGAAAATTTTGGTGGATTTAGTTCATAGTGCATTATTTATATCCTGCAAGTTTTAAAGTCCTGTGATCAAAACTCGCGGAAATGGAGTCTTAAGAACAGCTCGTGCGTGATAAAATCTTGCGCATTCATCACGAGAACAAGGATCTCTCGCATCGTTCCATCGCTAAAACGTTGGGAATCGCGAATTCCACGGTGTCACGAGTGATTAAGCGGTTCGACGAACGGTTGACCACCGATCGGAAGCCCAGAAGTGAAGGAAAAAGTATTCCGTGCAACACCAAAAATCACAACCGCGTAGTTGGGGCCTTCAACCGAAATCCGAACGCCTCCGTTCGGGATGTGGCTAAGAAGCTGCACCTAAGCCGAAGTTTTGTCCAGAAGGCCAAAACTAAGGCTGGGCTTCGAACGTTCAAGGTACAAAAGGCCCCTAATCACGACG
>JAHHFK020005249.1:0-148170 GCA_024533555.2 Aedes koreicus
AAGTGTTGCTAACAATCTTTTTTGTTTTGGTTAAGTGTTTTTGTTATGAAAACTATTTTGCAACATAGTTAATCAAAAATTTTAATGAAAAGTATTTGTTTGTTAGAAATAATCACCTAACAGCGAAAAATGTGCTTAATTTAATGTCACAAAATTGATCGTACACCAATTTTGGCACGATTTACTGTGAACCCATTATGCGTGTTAGCTGTCAGTGCTAAAGTAAACAATAACAACAGTTCGTTCTTACTTCGGTTTACGCGTTGTTACATTAAAATAGTTTGAGAAAACCGTGAAATGGAAGGAAAAAGAAAGCAAACTGACCTTTCAATAAGGAAATTGATTATCTCGTTGCGCTGTAAAGTCCTTACGCGCAATAGGAGAAATCGTCGGACGATCCCATTCCACCGTACAGCATATCATCGACAACTGGAAATACGAGGGAACCTTAAAGGATAAACCTGGACGGGGAAGAAAGCGGATCCTATCAGAGAGTGATGAACGACTCATAGTCCGCAAAGTACGTAACAACCCGAAAGTAAGTGTACCGAAATTGACGGCGGAAGTGTCGAAAGACATCAACCGATCAGTTTCAACTGAAACTGTTCGCCGTGTTCTCCGGAAATCCAACCTACACGGTCGTGTTGCCCGTAGGAAGCCATTCATCTCAGCGGTGAACCAGAATAAAAGACTTGAGTTCGCCAAAGCTTACGTAAATAAACCGCCGGAGTTTTGGAACCAAGTTATTTTCACTGATGAGACGAAGATTAATTGTTTTGGATCTGACGGTCGGCAAATTGTTTGGCGAGAGCCGAATACAGAGTTCAAATTTAAAAATTTAAAACCGACAGTGAAACATGGTGGTGGCAGTGTTCTGTTGTGGGGTTGCATGGCTGCTTCGGGCACTGGAAATTTGGAGTTTATCGATCGGATTATGGACAAAATGTTGTACATGGATATTCTCAAACGTAACCTAAATCAAAGTGCACAAAAATTAGGATTGTCGTCCGGATATTGGTTCCAACAGGACAATGATCCGAAACACACCGCCCATGTTGTTCGGGAATGGCTGTTATACAATGTTCCTAAGCAGTTGAAGACGCCACCACAGTCACCAGATATGAATCCCATTGAAAATCTATGGGATGAGATCAAGCGACGATTGAAGGACACCAACACATCAAACAAAAATGAATTAAAAAAGAAAATAAAAGAAACATGGGAAAAAATCCCAGCTTCTTGTACCAAGAAACTAGTGGATTCAATGCCCCATCGCTTGCAAGCCGTTATCGACGCTAAGGGAGGCCACACAAAGTACTAAATGTGGAATTCTAATCCATTTTGTGATGTTATTCGCTTTTAATCACGGTCAATTTTGTGAATTTGAAATGCGACTTTTTTTGTTGTTATTGATAAGCAAATGAGAAGAATCCTGAAATTTTGATGCAATGTTTACTAATATGATTGATGAAATACATAACCATGAAACTACATATGTTTTGATCCTTTGAACTTTTTTTTTTGAACAGCAAAATGGGAAAAAGTGTAACTTATTCGTGTGTACGATCTATTTTTTGGGTTAATGTTACTTGAATGAGTAGGCTGAAAGTGATGCCTATACACAAGTAAGCAAAAACAAAATAATGTCTCACGTTCGATTCGAAAACTTGTTATTAACCTAACTTAACCTAATCTGATCAAACTCAAGCGAAGTGCCGATCAAAAGATTTCTTTGGTGATTAAAATGTTGTGAACTATTCGCATGTTTAAATGACATGATATCAACGCAGATTAATTACTAACATAAGTAAATGGATTCTAACGGGATATTTTGTTCTTTTTTACTACACCGCGAAATAAATTAATCAAATTGAATACAAAAAGGATTACCGCAAACAAAGAGAAATACCCCTCCAACCAACCACCTCCGAATACGGCACTGACAAATTAATCATCGCTCGTAAACAAAAACAGCCCGACGCCACACGGATTACCGGTTTTCGCGCCTTAGCCACACGTTTTCCTGCTTAGATTGTATACGTAAATAAGCATGTCATTATCATTGCTCAAATTCTTCCCAGCTAACGATCGCAACGCCGGCTGTTATTTTGCCAACGGTGATCTACGCGTAGGAATTCGATAGTCTCCGAAAATAACGATTCGGATCCTTCCCGGCAAGGCCACTCAAGAGCCGGATGATATTAAGATTTGCCTATCATCCTCACTGCTTAAAACAACGCCCGAAAAGGCGCATCCGGGACTCACCGAGAATGGGGAACGTGACCCGGAAAATAAACACGATCCAATCCCTTCGATGATCGCTCCTTATTGGGATGCTGCGCGATCACGACCGTCTATGTAGCAGGTAAGCTCTTCCGGGGTCAACAGCAAATTGCGCCATTGCGGATCGATGACGGCTGAGATTCTAGTTGTTTTTTTTCTGTTTTCCTACCCCGGCTAGAATGATGACGATGGCGACATGGAAATCGATAAAACGGAAATTGAAAGCACCAAGGCGCAACATATGTCACAGTCCTTAACGAGCCAACGAACGAGCCCCACTCCGTGACTTTAGCTTCGCAATCAGGAGCGAATGAAATGGCTAGAACAGGTAGAAAGCTGACCTTGTTGGTTCTTCATACCCGAGTAGAAATTCACCCGTAGTGGATGTTGAGAGTCAGGTTAGAAAGGAAATTTTCATCGGGACCTTGATGACGGTCGGAATAGACAAGCTTTTTCCAACCCTTCATGTTTCTGATTGCCACGAGCGTGGTGAACTGTGAAAAGCCAAATGATTATCATTACCATTCTATCTCTGGCGATGAACATGATTTATGAATCAACAACTCTCTCAAACGTAGCTATCTATCATGCAATGCGCATTAATTCGGAATGAATGGAACCAGGACTAGAATCCATGTACTGATAAATTAATGCGCATGTGAAATTGCAATCAATTATTCACTAGGCGGATTGCGATAATGAATTCCAAACAGCAGAAGTAATAATGGAGGTGACAAATTGAAAGGCGTTGCATAAAGATATTTATACTTAGTTGAGATTGAATTGATTCGGAAAAATTTGAAATTTAAACAATTATATTTTTGGGGAAGAACTAAAGGTTGTATTCGAAAAAAAGTGAGACACACAAATATGGGCGCCATAGATTCATTTTTAGTCGGATTTTCTTTAAACCTCCAGGGAATAAACAACAACATTATGATTAAGTTTCTGTTTAATTGGTTTATTGAATCTTCTCTGCATGACCGAATGACCGCAACTTGCCCTTCACACCACTCATAATGTTGTAGGCAATAGTGTGTCCGACTTCTATTGATACTTTTACCCACTGTTTTTTCAAAGCCAGCTCATTCTCGAATACTTTAGGTGTTTAAGCTTAGCCATACTCGCGTAATATTTGAAAAGGGCATATCTTCGTTGATCGATTATTTTCATCGACTCCCAAGTAGCACAACTTGTTTCAATAGAGCATAAACATCTCTCTTGAAACAAATTAGGGATAGTTTTGTTTGGCTATGAACCTCAAAATCATACACAACAGCAACGCAAAAAGCGCAAGGGTGGAGCCTATTTGCAACTTGACATTGTTTCTACAGAGTTGAAATAGCATTTTGTACAACTTTCAAATATTGCAAACCGCGTTGCAACAAAGTGAAATGATACAGATGTTTAAAAGAATGCGAGGATAACTTTTTTTTAATGGATATCGATGTCAACCAAACATTCGTGATCAAAATATAGAGAAGTAAAATGATCTGAAAATCGTGTTGGAAAATTTTTATTTTTTAAACGCTTTCAGATTAACTGATCAATATTTTGTTCTACTACGAAAATTATAAATGCCCTTGAATAAATCCTCGAGAATAGAGCATTGCTTCAGAACTTTAAAAACGAAAATTTGTGTGTAATCGTTACAGATTCAAGTTAGGTTCAAACTGCGGAGGAATGAGTGGAATTTAAAAATCTCATTTTGTATTGCAAAACTTTGGCATATGGCATCTACCAACAAACTAAATACACTACCGGCTAAAATAATTATGAATTCATTCTTAACACTTGAAGTGCTTCTATGATATTTATCTTTGCAGGCATATTTAAATTATGGCTATCTAGAAAATAGCGATAGTAGTAGTTTGAAAGTGGGTTTTCTTTGTTTACGTATACCTGATTTACTTAGAATCTAAAAATACTGAATTCAACATAATTAAATATTAATAAATTTAATATTAAATTAAACTAATAAGGTCTGTATCCACATTAATCCGGACACCTTCAAATCATTGTAACTTTTGAAATATTGCTCGTAGGAATGTAAAATTTCATTGTGGTATAGCCGAGAGTCTATGATAAAAAAAGACTATGATTGATGTTTACATTTCATGTTTAGTATTAAAGATGGCGACGAAAGAAAAACAAGTGTGCGAGCGAATTTTGAACGGGCGTACGGCAAATCCTGACTTGTCAATACGGGGCCTTGCAAAAACATTGGATTTGCCTAAATTGTTTGGCCGTTGGTGCCTATGAAAATGGGGGGGAAAAGGAAAGTAAACCCGGGAGATATTGGGGGGGGTTGGAAGAAAAAAAAAATTTGAGTAGATTTTGGGTGAAGGGGGGGGGAATTTTTTAATAATATTTTTTGTTTTTTTACATTAAAAAAGAAATATTTTTTTTTTTTTTGGGGTAGCTGCTTATTTGTTCAAGAGATATACGTAACGTCCTGAAAAGAGGATGATGACTGGCATTACAAGTAAAACAACAATGTCCCATACGCCTTCAACAAAAGTGTTCAATCCATTGGAACAAAGAATTGGAATAATTCAGAAGCTACACCATGTTTTTTACTTTTAAAAACTGAAGAACAATGGAGTGAGGATTCCGTTAAGAGGTTCAAACGGATTAATAAAATACAATTCTAGTATTACTAACTCTTCCATGTATTCGTAGTCTAGATTGCTCGCAATTTGATTATCCGTAATTTTGGTCTAGATCACACAAAAAATCTCCAATTATAAAATGTGTTATTTCAATAACTTTAGACTCAACTGTATCTAAGGGAAGTTAAATTAGCATGTAGGTGGAAAATATCAAACCATTCCAAACATGTATTTGTGTACACACTTAGTTTTTTTTGCCGAGAATCCAACAGCCGATCATTTCGGCATTTCAATTTACTGAGATTCAGTGAATAAATTACCGAGATTCGGCTAACAAATTAAATTTTTACGGATACTCAGCAAACAAACAAACATTAAACAGGGATATCAGCAAAAGTAACTGCCGAGTTGATCGGCTGTTGGACATTTTGCCGAGGTAAATTGAGTGTGTAGAACTTATAGTGCAATTAATTGCGATTATTTACTTGCATTGTTTATGACGAAAAACCACTAGCCAAAAAAAATCAATCGTACACACTTAGAATTATATGCCGAGTCTTGGCTTTATGAAACCGAGATCCGCACAGCCGACCTCTCGGTTTCGATCTCGGCTTTTTTATGTTAACCGATTGGGCTTGGGTCAAACTGAAAACTCTTATAGTTAGCTGGGAATCTCGGCATGAGCAAACAGATATATCGGTTAAAATTCGAAACAAACAGAAATGAAGTTAACCGAGATTTCGGTTAAATTGTGTGTAAATATTCGAAATTCTGAATTAGATTTTCATAGAAATATTAAATATTTCATACCTATATGCAATACCCTGCAAAGATGGTGTTTACGTCGAATCCGGCTGGTACAAGAAGGTGTCACGCGTTTGGAGCATTTTTTCGGCAGGAACAGGAATACTAACAGTCAATATGCTCAAAAAATTGGTTTGTTTGGAAAGTGTTGAAACTTCGGAGAACAGATCGTGTACGTGGAACTGATTTAAAAAATTAACAGTTTCAGGGGCCTCCAAATCGGTATCATGATCATCCAGAAAGGTCTTTGTGTTCCCTTTGAAATATTCACCAAGCATTTGAACGAAGGGTTTCGCAAAGTCTGATCATTTCTGCGATTTTGGTTTGCGGTAGTGACACAACCGCCGTCAACCGACAAATTCCCAGGGAAACGCATCTTTTAATTTCGTCAAGAGAGACAGTTTCTTGTTTCATCTGTTCCACAACTGGAGCTTGCAATTCAGCAGGGTAAACAGATTCATCAGCATCGAATTTTAATTTTTTGGGTACCGGCGCATCCGTATGAAGGTCTAAACTGTCCAATATGAAGTGCATGAGGATGTCGCTGAACAATGTGCCTTTTCAGTGATTTGAAATGGCTGTACCTTGATCGGAATTTTGGAACCGTGCAGCCGTAAAACACTCTATCCGGATTTAAATGTTGATTCCGGATGTGGTTATTAAAATGCCGCTGCAGCTCTTCCACATAGCCCCCAACTACTTTCTCGACAGAAGAAACATATTATGCTCGACTTTTCAAGCTAAAATGGAACAGATAAGTAAATTAATTTGTACTTACTAAAAATATCGTGCAGTCTCCTGCTGCATTTATCGAGAAGTTGCTCCATTTTCACCGTTTATTCACCGTTCCATAAACAACATACGACTTGCTCCACTAGCGAATGAAAACAATATGGCACATGGCGGTTGACAGATAAAAAGCCGAGCCTCGGCTTACAACACTGCTAAACCGATATTTCGGCATGATAGGCAGCTGAGGTCGGTTGAAGTTTGGTTAACGTTTGTGCTCGGCTCCTAGTGTTGCCGAGAATCGGTTTAATAATGAAGTTACCCGATATTTCAGTTTAGAGTGATGCTGAGACTCGGCATCGTTCGATTTTTTGCCGAGTTATCAGTTAAATATGAAAATGCCGAGTGAATTCAGCTAAATGTTTAACCGAGCCCGTGAATAATTTTTAAGTGTGTATGATTACTTAAAGGAGCTTATAAAGTCGTTTCCTATTCTGAACCACGAGAAGTTAAATAACTTACTTTTAAAAGATGAAAACTTCGTCTTATCATTTAAGTTGGTCGTTAAAACCAATCTTGCTCAAGTTTATTTTTAGTGTTACTTTAGGCATTTCATTTGAAGCTATATTCGTTTAACTCAACACAAAATTTCAAATAACATATTGATATTAAACATCTTTAAAACAACTTTATTATGATTATTTTCACATATGATCAATCGATTAGTTATTCCATAATTTAAATAAGCCATTTGAAAAATAAACAATTAAATACTGATACATAGAAAATTTTACCAATACCAAAATGTTACTATGTGATGAATACATTAGGATATAGTTGGGAACATAGCAAAAATATGACCTTATAATGGATTCTAGGGGTTTCTTGCAAAATCTTTGATTTTGTTTCTATGTAAACAGTTGGCAGAATTAATTCAACAACATAATAGCTTATGTTCATGACACACCACTAGTTATCTTAGAACTGTTTATTTTATTTGGGAAGAAATTTGTCTCAGCTCTACGTACAGTGACGGACAATACAATAAGACCAAAGCCTGATTTTCATAGAAAATGGTCATATAAGGGGGCTTGCCTTTCATTTTCTCGAGAACCAATGGAGCTGAAATTTCGGCTGTGGTCCAGAAGTATCCTAAATTCTCATCTGTATTAAATCCATCATTTTTCATTCACCATTTTCAAAGTTACAGACACCGCATACGACAAAACAATAAGACCACTTTTTGATTTCCAGAAGGATGCTCGAATTTGAGGATCTGAATTTTGATTATTGATGCGCGGGTCATTTTAATATTAGTATACTATGGACTGCAATTCACACTCATCAACATGTATTAAACTATGGATATCAAAAGGAGGTCTTATTAAAAATTAAAAATTTATGAAAGATGAAAATTCAGGTTATTTCTAGGCTACTGCTAAAATTTCAGTTTAATTACTTCACGGGAAAGTGAAAGACAAGCCTCCAAACATGACCATTTTGTATGAAAATCGGGCTTTGGTCTTATTTTATTGTCCGTCGCTGTAGGTATCTATTAAATTTATATTAATTAGGGTAGGGAACGGCTTAATCAGGGGTCACTATTTTAATCAGTTGTTAGGAAATAGGTCTATAGCTCCTATAATTTCCAAATTATTCTACTTTCAATGATACGATCATAAGCTTTATCTATTGGGCCAATGATTCGATGTATGAATCATGATTGATAACCAATTTATTACTGTCATTTTGAAGATTTAAAATAGATCATCTAGAAACCATCAGTTTCTGACCTGCTGAAGAAGTTTGCTCAAATGTTGCCTTTGTATATTTTGCATTTGATCGCGTGTACCGGAGAGCATGTCTTCGCCAGCTCTCTCTCACAACTAGGCTTGTTGCCAGAATGTGATGTTGAACATTGAGTTAAATTTATTACATATTTAGATAATCTGAAATCGCTATTTATTTCATGTTTCTTCCAGTCATTGGAGGTTGATCTATGCTTATGATTATATTTTCCATCATCTGGCACTATCATTTGCAATAAAAAATATGTTTTGGAGCTGTCCAATAGTACCCAACAATAAATAATGGTTCGCTGTTGAGCTGCAGCTATGGCATCACTGTTGCTTTTGAGAGAGCCCATGTTTCCTCTCTTCTTTGTTAACCATGGATATAGCGCACCGGTAATGTAACGTGAAGCCTGCTGTCTCTTACATTTGTTTGTTTTTAAACGAAGCATCCCGTTTGTCGTCACAGTCGCTTTGGCTAACATTTGCGTGAGAGTAAATGAAATAAGAAATACACATTGCCAATCTAAAGATCAATGACAAACTAAAAGTTTGTTCGTGTAGGTCTGTCTCATAACCTGCTAGTAGACGAATTTGTGATCGTAGCAATCGACATGTTTTGGTTGATTGTTTTCAAGAGCGGATGGGTAAACAAGGAAATTGACGTTTGCAGACCTGCTAGTAGACGAATTTGTGATCGTAGCAATCGACATGTTTTGGTTGATTGTTTTCAAGAGCGGATGGGTAAACAAGGAAATTGACGTTTGCAGCAAATCGTGAACTGGCCAATTTCGCCTTCGCACTCATGCACAGAATCGCATTCATACAATATTGTTAGTTTATGTACAGATTGAGGAGTTGAAGAAAACATTTTTTTAATCGGAAAGCAATCCGCATGCGTTTAAGAAGTCCCTGCAATTGGGAACTTTATTCCATGACTATGAAATTTTCTGAGCCTAATGCTCGTTGCTGAAGGTATGTTCCGATAGGCCAGACGTAAGCAGAGGGATTAATGTCCGAATATTGTCAGTTCTAATTATAGATTACATACAGCTTCATCAAATGTCGCAGGTGCTGACTAAACTGCTTAAAACCCGTCCCGTACCCTATTAGAAGAGTGATTAATAAAATAAAATTAAAAACAAAAAACAAAAACTTTTTCAAACTGTCACAAGTAAACGGGAGCAAATTCCGTTAAATTCAAAATAGTCCTATCTGTCAAAGGATAAGCTTTCTATAGTGGAATTTAACGGAATTGGCTCGCGTTTACTAGTGATATTTTGAAAAAGTGTGAAGTGAAAATACCAATCCGCTTCCCAGTTCGGTCCAGAAGATATTCTGGGTAGAAACATTTCTCGACACCTCTAGGCACTGAGTGTCATTGTCCTTGCCTGACCTTGTACAATTTCATGCATGGGTGTTGAAAGTTCCCGATAAATAATTGAAAAGGGGAAACAAAATACTGAGTTGAGGGCCTACAAAGGCGTAACTACCCTCGCTACAAAGACTTTGGAACGAAACGTACCACCACTGTAGTGGCGGCTCGTTAATAATAAATACCTGCTGCACTGCACGAGTCATCCCAGCACGGATAGGTAAAATATAATTCCAGCTGAATTTAATTTCATCTGCTGTTGATTCCCATATAAAATCTATCACCTACTATGACAATTGCACCAGAGACCGATCTAACCTATTCCACCTAACGATGCTCTTAACATTCTTTGCAGAAATTATTTCGGACATTCGAAAAAAACCATAAACGATCATTTTTTTCGTGCCAAATGCCTTGGAACGTAATGTAACGTGCTACTATCGATCTGGTGCACTTTGCTTGGTAGATGAACGTACGAAAGAAAAGAACTGCTCCGATGCACGACACGAATTCGTCATAATTAGTGGCAGCAACTTGATTGTAACCTATTTGGGTCACATTGAACTTACTTCAACCGATTCCCAACAAGTATGCTGCTAGGTAACTGGCATACGGCAACATTGCGTATGATCCACATCGCTTTCTTTCTCGTTACTATCATCTCAATTTCCACTGTTGAGAGCATTTTTGCATTATTGCCTGCCAAATAGAATAATTCTTGCTCAACTTTTCAATTGGTTCTTAGTAAGGGCCTATTCATAAACCACGTAGACTTATTTTTGAAAATCTCAGACCACCCCCTCTCCCTTCGTAGACTTTTCTCCATAAAATTTTTTGAAATTTTGTATGGAGCGTAGACTTTGGTCAGACCCCCCCCCCCCCCAGAAAAGTCTACGTGGTTTATAAATAGCCCCCAATGATGAGCGGCTCAACTGGTGTTTTTTTCTTTCATAGAGGTGCAAACAGCCGTCATTATTAGTAAAAATTGAAAAGCAGACTTTTGGTTCTAAATCCAAAATATTTGAATGTGTTTACTACTTACCAACTGAAAGACACTGATCAAATTTTCATTTGAAGTTACTTTTGTTGTAAAGAAGAACCTGCTTGTGAATTTTGATGACAACGATGGCGATCCTTTGAAAAATAATGATGGCTGTTTGCACCTTAACAACTATGCCGGTTCTATGTTTATCGCTATACTATTTGCATGACATGTCAGTACCCTCTTCCTTCGCTGGAATGTTTTACATAGACGCTTTAATTCACGAAAGAGAACGAGAGGGGAAAGAGTCTCTCATTGTTACTTCAATCCTTTTGAATAATCGTGAGAGTATTCTTCACTAGCGTTTCAAAACATCGGAAGTAGCAAGGAAACATCGATTAATTATGTCACGCAAAAAAGTAACTTTTTAGACCCCCGCCCCTCTTGACACGTTTTTTGTATGGACCTTCATTTTTTTTGTATGGATGGTCACGTTTTCCTACCCCCCTTCCCTTACTGCGTTACATAATTAATGGACCTTCCCCAATGAGAGACTCTTTCTTTTCTCTTTCATTGAGAACTAAACGCCTTTACGCTTTTCGTTGTACTATCCAATACCATTTTCTTTCGATCTATACTAAAGACTATTTCGAAAGGTCCGTTATGGCGAAATGGCATTGTAACTAACAATAATCAATGAGAAATGAGAGAATCTCTCGCTGTCACGTTTGTCGCAAAAATGCAACTCAAGTATTTTTTATCCCTAACGAATTTTTTCAAGTTACAAGAAAAAAAACCACATGGTACAGCCCCATTGGATTGTTCGAAATTATGACGAAGGACAACGCTACTAGATGTAAGCCATTTTGAGTGTACATTGCAATATTCTTTGAATTAATATACTTTTTTAAGACAAGGCTTAACATTTATAAATTTTTCAAAAGTATGTGGCTCGAAATCAAAAATGCCCTTTATCGCTCAAAACCTGACCACTTTTCGTGACGGTCGCATTTCGATTTTTTTTTAACTTGTACCCCAGTCTAAAAAATAAAGACGTAGTCCTACGTCAAATAAAAAACAAGAAATAGAACCCACCAAATCCAACAACCTCGTGCGTCAGAGCTGTGCCTCAAACAACTGACCTAATGTATTGTGTTTCAATTGAAAAATTGCAACATTCACCCGTGACAGTACCTCTAAAAAATTACCAAACCAAATGGCTTCATTTTTCAAAATTGCATAAAACCAACTTAAAATACGCTCTCTTTCTCTCTCTATCTTCCTCTCTCCATCGCATCATCTCGTCCACAAAACGGACTAGCCCCTTCACGACACGACCAGTGCAAAACTTAAAACGAAATGCAAAAACCTCATCTAATTGCACAGTAAACTGTGAGATTATGTCACCCCCGTGGCTCCCCTGGGCTACAAACGCATCAACCCCCTTTCTCACTCTCATCTCCCGTGCCGTAATTCCCAACGCACACAAGTTTTTTTTTTCCGAAGCATTTTCCTAGCATTTTTTGTCGCTCTCTCCATCATTTAGCCCAAGCCAATCGCCTCAACTAATTACTTCATTTTGCTTCTCCCTCTCCCTCTATTTATAGGTAAGCGATTTGGGGTTACACCGACATGATTTGGATCACGCCGATGTCGAGAGTAAGAGCCATTCGATGGATTGGTTATTAATCATCAACGTCGTCGTCGTCGTCGTCGTCGTTGTTGGAGTCCAGCTGAACCGATATGTGCAAGTAGTGGTGGAAAAACTGAGCCAAACGAGCGAAACAAAGCTGCAGAGATGAAAGCGAAAACAGATAAATTGCGCAAGAATTTGACGATTACCCAATGGGTATGGGCATCAGTTGCATGTAGAGTGTTTTGATTGTTTTTAGGATTTGTTTTGGCAGAACTGGGGCAGCAACAGGGAGGAAAATTTCCGTTTTTCACAGAGAGATGACCGTTGTCTTTTTTAAATGTCCATTTTTGCATGCAGTCAAACTCTGTCATCTGTTTCTTAAGGACGGTAAAAACTCGTTTGGGATTGCGTCCCGGCTGTTATCGTTTGTCAAACATAGATGTCAGTACAGTTTTTGAGATGAAAATCTGTTGAAACCAACTGATTGGACGGTGAATCGTCGTACTTTTTAGTTTCCTTTTGCTCAACATGATTCTACTGAAACTTAACAGACATTTTAACGACAAAATTGAGGCGGCAAATGTGAGTTATATCGAATTCGTTTTTGAACCTGGGTTGGTACTAGCTCCAACCTGCGATACCCGAACTTATTGTCAGTGCAAACTTTAATCCGATAGGAGTTAAATCACATAGACACTGATGTTTGACACCCAACAAGCCAACCCAATTCTGATACCCGATCCAGTTTGGAACTGGATCAAAAACGAATTCGCTATTAGTTTTCAACATTCTAATAAGTTTCTCTCGCCGTCCAAAGTAATGGCATAAACTGACCTAAACATCAACTAACTAACTGCCAAGTAAATCGTGCACCACCGCTTGGCAACTCGTCTTTCCCGACGGATTTTCCCATAACAAATTGCGTGAAAATGAAAAGCTTGCTTGCCGGCATCGGCGGCTGTGTGTGTGTTAGCTGTGGCAAAGCAAAACAAAAATCGCGTGAGCTATTTTTAGCACGCCTAGTAGCAACAGCCAGACATGAATTTACGGCTCGTCTCTAGCAGTATAGTTAGAGGTGTATTACGTTGGACGGTGTTGTTGCGTCGTTGGATCGTTGCGTCGGATGAACCGTTTGACAACATCTTCTTCGGTGTAGGCATCTAATGTTTGCATCTGTTGACACACTTGGCCCCTGTGTGAAAATGGGAAATGGGAAGTTTTTATGAGTGCGAGGATACTTTTTTTTTGTCTCTTCTACCAGTTGGCATCTGCTAATCAAATTGGCACGAGGAATTTGAAACATTCCTTTGTTTGAAAATTATGTCAACGGTTATGAAATGATCTTTGAGTTTATGTCTACTGTTTTTTTTATTCAAATTTTTCCAAAGTACCGCCTGCAGTACTCCGTTATAAATTGTAACACGAAAACATCTCGTCCAACCCCTCTGCCTTCTGAGATGAAGTTTCCTCGCGCTATCATAAGTTTGATCGATACCAGGTGTTGTCTTTGTTCTTTGGGACCGTCGTCTGCATGCCGGCCATTTTTGCCATTGCCTGTGGATGCGATACGAAATTATTAGATAACACGGCATGCGTCTTTTAAAATAAGATCGAATGTGCTTGGACGAAATCATTCGTACGAATATCGAATAAATTCGTACCTTTTTTTCCAATGACATTGTTTTGCACATTATCAAAAAGAGCGTATCTTTTTCTTTGCAGATAACTAACAAAATATAATACTTTTCGTTTTAAAATGAATCTTATTGCTTCGGACCGGATTTATCTTTAATTTCTGTAACTTGTCAGAATGTTTCAGGATATAAAAATCTGATTATTAATATTGAACATTGTTTAATGCTGGGCAATGAATAGCCATTTCGGAGATACTTTCTAAAATACTAGTCGAGATCACAGATTTGAAAATAAAATCAAGACTAAGAACATTGCAAAATTTCCAAGGCTCAAAAAAATTGATAAGAATTGCTATGGAATTCATTGCCTATCACTTCTGAAAAGAACTGCGAAATCTGCTTTTGAATTAGTTCTGAGGAACTCCAGATTCATTGTGAAACTGTTTGGAGAATATAAAGCTAGATAAGAGATAAGAGTCCCCATTTCAATTAACAAGAAACTCGGTTCATTATTTAATGTTAATTAAAATGAGAACTCCAAGGCAATTGAAAGGAGAATTCCTAGGAAATTCTTAAGAACAATTCTAGTAGTTTCCAGGAATAACTCATTTTTTTTGAAGATTGTGTAGGGATGAGGATTAAAATCCAACCGGAGAAGTGTTCCTTGAATTCTAAAAGGTTTCTGAATTAAATTCTAAACTAGGAAAAATCTAAGAAAGCATCTTATGTTTTGTTTGCTAGTAGATATGTATTACAACCTTACTTTTTTTTCTAGGACTGCTATCAAACAGTTTGGATATGTTGTTTCTGATTTGGCAAAGTATCTGTAGTTATGGCGCTATAACCATAAGCCGATTCGGCCTAGGACTATAGTTAATGCTTAAGTCACAACCGTTTGAAGAGAAATGGAGCATCACTTAACCTTCTTAGACTAGATGCTTCCAGCGACCATTTTTAAAATGGTTTTTGTTCTGTACACCAACAGGGCATTCTGTTTAACTATTCTCTCCGACTATTCATTTCCCTTTTCCTTTGATATCTACTGAAGGCTACGTGGGTTCCCCGTGTCTTCTTAAAGTAGATACCAAATCATCCCTATCTCCATCGCTTGCATGGATGTGGCCAAGTGAGCGATCGAGGAATAGAAAACTGAATAGAAAATTTGGGTATGTATTGATATAAAGACTGTATTCGATGAAATTTTGACACACGCAATTGTTCGTAACTTTTCAGCGTGTGGGTAAAAATTATTGAAATTTTAACTGAATGTATTTCATTGTGTTGTGTCAATTGTGTAATGAGTTTCGTGAAAATCGGTCGAGTGATTTCAGTGATGGCTTCGAATGAAGAAATAGTACGCCAACAAATTTTGGGCACTCACTTCGAAAACCCAAACGCTTCTCATCGATGGATCGGAAAACAGCTCGGAATCGCACATTCAACCGTATCTCATGTGATCAAAACGTTCAAGGACCGTAAGGCAACCAAGCGGAAAAATGGTAGTGGCAAAAAACGTGGCACATCAAATCCGGAGAAGGCCAGGATGGTATTGAACCAATTTAAGCGTTATCCCAACATTTCGATCAGGGATGTTGCGAAAAAGGCGAAAGTTTCAGTTTGTTTTGTGCAGAAAACAATGAAACGTTCTGGATTACATGTGTACAAGGTCCAGAAGGCACCGAACCGGAGCGATAAACAGGACTCGGTGGCCAAAACTCGTGCAAGAAAACTGTACAGGGAGTGACTCAGAAAACCGTTCTGCATTGTGATGGACGATGAGACCTACACTAAAGCCGACACCAAACAAATGCCAGGACAGGAACACTACGTCGCCACCTCTAAGTTGGCCGTTCCGGAGAGTGTACGGAAGAAGAAACTGTCGAAATTCGCCAAAAAATTCCTTGTCTGGCAAGCGATCTGCGGATGTGGCAAAATGAGTCAGCCCTTCATCACCTCTGGGATCGTCAACGGACAAATCTACAAGGACGAATGCCTCCAAAAACGACTTCTGCCCGTCTTGAGATCTCACGATGGCCCGACACTGTTTTGGCCGGATTTGGCATCTTGCCACTATGCCCGGCCCGTCTTAGACTGGTACAAAGATAATAATGTAGTTTTTGTACCAAAAGACGTCAACCCTCCAAACACTCCGGAACTTCGCCCAATTGAAAAATTTTGGGCAATCATGAAGGCAAAGCTCGTTAAAACTTCAAAACTGATAGAAAATGAACTTGAACTAAAGAAAGTGTGGTTAAAAGTAAGTAAGCAAGTCGGTCCTATCATTGCCCAAAATTTGATGAAAGGGGTCAAGGCAAAGGTGCGGGCATTTGGGTTGGGAGAAGAGGTTCAATAAACCAATGATGTCAAAACTTAACCATTTAGTAGTACTTTATTTCCAGAAAGTTTGAAAAGAATCGGGCTCAAGAAAAAATTTTGGTGACCTATTTTGTGTGTCCAAATTTCATCGAATACAGTCTTTAATATTAGTCAGGGAAAATCTCAAAACAGTAGATCGTTCCAATTATCGTAGATAAAATTTCAATAAAAAAAATATATGATTTTTTTTCTGAAAAGCAAAAGATTATTCTACAAGACATGTTTTCAAAAGTTTTCGTTATATTGCTCTAGTAACATATCAAAAATAACAATGTGAGTGATCAAAGAGCCTGGTATGATGATTGCTGAAGTAATACTCGTATCTATATATATAAATGGATTTCTGTCTGTCTGTCTGTCTGTCGGCGTGAAAATTTGTATGCAAGGGTTTTTTCGGACCGGGGAAGGTTCTTAAGCTTAAGGTTCAAACAAATGAAACTCAAATTTTTATTATAATCGATGAGCCCATTTTGATGGTTCGAGAACTAATCAAGCAAATGGAACCAAATTTGGCATGTCGAGGGTTTTGAAGGCAATGATTGTATGGTGGTTTGAGAAACCACCCCCCTCTGGAAGGGAGGGCTCCCATACAAATGCAACACAAATTTCTACCAAAAATGAGAATTATCCAGGTTACTTAAACACAAAACGTGTATTTCTCGGGTAAGAAGCATGTTTTGATAGAAGTTTGAACCCCTGCTTATTCAAGAAAAAAAACTCATTTCGAAAAAAAACCATAGACGTGCCAGTTATATTAAATTTTCCTTCATTTAGTTGCAAGCGTAGCAGCGCACGCACCGAGTTCAGCTAGTATCCAATAATACCACAAAACAAATATATTTAAATATAATCCTATACTGCATACAAAAAAGTAGTGGAAATAGTAGTTGATGTTCAGAAGAGCAATTTTAATGTAACGGTTATGCTAAAATGCTGTAAAACCCTTGTCCATGATCACTCTTTGAATTTCACCTAATTAGAAATAACTAATGTTACACGAAGGTGATTCGGATGGGGAAATTCCAATTTTGCTTCCATACCAAATTTCGCTACTAAAACTGCAGTTCAACCATCGCAAAAATCGCAATCGATCTCAGCGGAGCCATTGACCAGTTTCAATTTACTCGACAAATGGCAAACCGTTCAATCCGACCTGATTACCTAATTAGATTTACTGCCAAGTGACAGAGTTACGGCACGGTAGCTAAACCCTTCGTAAAAACACCACCCATTCCAAATTGTTCAGCATTCGCATTCGATCACTATTCAGTATGGTCAAACCCTGTCATCATCATCATCCCCGTCGTCATAAAAAGCCGATTGGCTCTGATTTGGCACGGCTAGCAGCTGGAGGCTGGCACAAGCCTCCACGAGTCAATCAACTGCCGAAGCCCACAGACCCATATTTTCCGAAACGCAGTTGTGTTTGTTCACCACACCGACCGCCCCGATCTAATGTAATAATTGCGCAGACTTGTTACATTATTATACTCTTCTTACATTTTTTTCCATTTAAAAAAAAAGTGTATCAATATCTATACAACCAATCGAAAGGCAGTAGTAGTGGTGGTAGCGCCACTCGCTCTGCAGTCGGTCGAGGTTTCACTTTCGCTTTTATTTGGCACCGAGGAAAAACGCCAAACGCTCGATCCTAGGCAACACCAAAACAATTTCCCTCCGTGCCTGGATTGATCAAACACCGGCCTGTTTTGACGACAACAAATGCCGGCTTACTACAAAATGCTGATCAAGATTGAATTTCACTACCTCTACTTGCAGGTGTAAATGATGGTGTAAATTTGTGTGGCAATGGTGCAGCGCGGGGTGCAGCGATTATGCAACATGCCTAGACGCGAGTTCGGTGAAAGAGACTGTCAGACAGTCAGGCTGGAAAATAGTTCAAATGCATCAATGCCACCAACAACGGCGTCGCAGAGCCTATTCTGGTTGCATGTTTTGTTTCATTTTGCACGTGGGAAAGGGAATAGCGGCGCGAGCTTGCGAAAATCTCATCAACTAACGCGTGCTGCGAAGTGTTCAAATTTTGCTTTTAATTCAAAGTAACGCGAATCAGCGAAGGAGAAAAGTGTTGCATTTTGCTGCTGCAATAGGGGGGGATGGGAAAATTGCATCGTATTAGATTGGTTCGGTCGGTTCGGTCGGTTGGTTAGTAGTGCGCGGTGTAAATACAACGTGGAGTCGCACGTGAGAAACTAGGCCAGAGAAATGCAGACAGGCGTGACGTTTTTGCCCGAGTGGATTGTTGTGTTGTTTTCTGTGCAAATATTACAAGCTAAATTCATATTTGATTGATTGACATTTCGGAAGATGAGGTTTGAAACGAATCAAAACAGGGAATTTTATTGATTGCTTTCGATGGTTCCTTAATGTATCGCTGATTCTTGGAAGGTTGTTTTCTGAACCTGCAGAATGTTTTTGAAAATCTCCTCATAAATTAACTGAAGCCTACTGTGGCATTTCATCCGCACGTTGAATCTGTTAATTGAATAGGCAGTCAGTTGTTTCACAAAACTTTTAGTGATGATGATGACGATGTACCATCTATTGTAGCAAGAAATTTTCCATAGTAGTGGAATAATCTGTAAAACGATTTGATCAGGATTCTATTGTTGTTTGTGATCATCGAGCTCCTATATGAAGGGTCAAACACGTTTGGGCGGGCCCGTAAGCAAAGGCACTTGCACGAATCCCGCGAGTATAGGGAAGAAAGTCTTCTTCCAAAAGCAAGTTCACACTCAAAGCACTTGAATCGAGCCCTCGATTGACAGAATAAACCTAATAGATGGGGTTGAAGAGCCCACCCTCGGTCCACGAAATATTGCAATAGGGTGGAGACAGTCTCATGCTCCCTATACAAATCGTTTCGCTTGGGTGCCCTGATGGTCCCTCTCTTTCCCCGTTACATGTTATCTGATGAATATTTAGTACATTTTGGCGTGGCCATTTGATTGCGTACCTTGTTTTGGAAAATTTTGCTGGAAGTAATATTGGTTAGGGTTAGCGTTGCTGTTCTTTGCTTATATTTTATTTTGATATAGGGTCAAAATATAGGACAAGTGTATAGGGCCAAAATGGATAACAATTAATTGTTTTGCTCCGCGTTTTTGAGAGCACTTGCCACATTTCCAGTGCCTGAAAACCCTTTGCGAGTTTGAGAACTCCATAGCTGTCATTGTGTTAGCTTATTTCAGTGGTGCAGCTCCAAACCTACGATGTATGGTGCCATATGGTACAGCTCTCGGTTATAGAATAGGGAAGAGAACAGGAGAAAGGAGAGAAGGCATTAGTAATTGGTAACATGCAATGCGCCCACGGCAACGAATTTAAATTCAATTTTGAGTCGTTTTTGACTCACTTTTGTTAAAATTGGAGTCACTCAAATATGAGTAATGGAGAGTATAATCGTAAGGTAAAAAATGAAGTCAAATCATGCCCTAAGAACCATTTCAATTACGTAAAAACAAAATGGAAAGGTCACAATGTTCCTTCACCAATGCCTTTTGATGGAAATGTTGATGAAAATTCTTCTGGAGTTTCCTGCTCAATAGCTCAATGCAAACAAAATTCAGGAGGTATAAATACACCAGATTTTCCGAAGAAGATCGCGACCGCAGAATTTTCTAACAACATATCTATGAATTAACTTTCACAGCACGAAATCCTCTAAGAACCGACATACTTGAACGGAGGAGAATTAGCCCTTCCTTTAGAACCCCTTTTCAACATGTCTCTTCAATTTTCATATTTGGTGCCCACTTTCAAATCAGGCACGAAATCTGACATTCGCAACTATCGTGGTATTGCCATTATCTCTTGCATTCCATCCTCTTACATATGGTTCAGTCATAATTTTCAAGACCCATATACAACTAATCTATTGTACATTACATATGTAAGACCAATTCTGGAATACTGCAATCTAGTATGGAATCCGTTGGCTAGTAGCAATCTTGAATTGAAAACGTTGGCCCATTCACAACGTTGCCACATGTCAGCTCATTTGGAACCGATGAACTTTATTTTTTCTTTAGCGCAAAAGACTCTCAATGTAAAGCCACATCCCTTCACTTTTGAGAAAAGCTTCAGCAATTCATCCACATCTTCATTTTATTATCAAAACGAAATCTTTACTTTTGCACAAACCACTCAACCAAAAAGTGTTTATAATATCATAGAACCGAGTAGCTACATCTGAGTGTTTTCCAAGTCATTCATATAGCATAGTATGCCAAGCAGGGCATTACTTTAACGCATTATTGCTTTGCAAGTATCAGCACAATGCATTATTTGTGTCAACGAATAAAAATAAAATAACGTACGTTATAATAATATTCAGGACTTCCACGAAACTTCCGCGAAGCTATAATTTTATTCAGCTCGAATGCTGCGTAAGGGTGTTATATGGATCTTCTATCAAGCTCCAAGTTCTCAAGACTTCTGCTCGCCTTTTAAGCAGCACGAGAGTTCCAGATTAACAATTATTTGACCTATACGAATGTGGGCATTATTAAATCTTGCCGTATTGCTTATACCTTGGGATCTTATGGATTTGAGCAAATCTTACTTGGCTTCTCGAATTTTCTCACCAAACCTACTAAGGAATCTAAGCGTATTTTATTCCGATTCGTGAAAGAAGTTAGCTTTAATAATTAGCAATTACTAATCAATTTAACAATTAGGAGAAAATTTTACTCGGGACCTTGATTCTATCTGGCGATTTAATTTGCTGCAAGCTTTTTTTCAGGATTCTAAACCAATCTTACTCTTAAAGTCTCGGTGAACTCTGCTCAGGATTGTAAGCTAATTTAAGCGAATTTGGCATTCCTTACAAAATTTGCGTTTGTTTTTACAAGTAATTTTTCTTAGTATTTTGGACGATTTTTTTACAGAATCAAGTTTAAAATTCTTCTTTGTCTCGTTATACATTTTGAGGTGACCATTCATAGAAAAAAGTCATCTATTTTCTAACCAAATCATGTTAAGGACTAGCTGCTGATTCCTCCGAGATCCAAGTGATTCCTATTTGTTATGTCGATTGAAATGATTTTACTTCGAATTTTTCTCAGGATTTCTAAGGAATTCTGAATTTTTTTTAGCGAGCTTACTTGCTGAGCAATTAAGGTCTGTATCCACATTAATCCGGACACCTTCAAATCATTGTAACTTTTGAAATATTGCACGTAGGAATGAAATTTCACTGTGGTATAGCTGAGAGTCTATGATGAAAAAGACTATGATTGATGTTTACATTTCATGTTTAGTATTCAAGATGGCGACGAAAGAAAAACAAGTGCGTGAGCGAATTTTGTACGGGCGTACGGCAAATCCTGGCTTGTCAATATAGGACCTTGCAAAACCATTGGATTTGCCTAAATCCTCTGTTCACGATGTGCTCAAATCATTTTCGGAACGTTTGACGGTGGAGAGGAAACCGAGAAGTGACAAAAACAATGGACGCGCTGATCCTGTCATGGACCGAAAGGTGAAAAGGATATTAACGAAAAACCCAAATCTCTCCATTCGAACGGTGGCTCGTAAAATAGGGATGTCGCCTGGTTTTGTCCAAAAATCTAAACAACGTTTGGGATTTAAGGCGTATAAAGTAAAAACAGTTCCAAATCGCAACGACAAAAAGAACTTGGCAGCAAAATCACGGGGTCGACGTTTGTACTGCGAATATTTGACGAAGTTTTCATGCGTTGTTATGGACGATGAAACTTATGTCCTGGAGGATTTCAAGCAGCTTCCTAGTGCTTGCTTTTTATTCTGCTATGGCCAGAAATGCTACAGCTGAGCATTTCAGAACGAAGAAGGCATCGAAATTTCCCAAAAAATACCTTGTGTGGCAAGCATTTTGCACGTGTGGCAAAAAGAGTAAATCTTTCGTCACTACAGGCACAATCAACAAGGAGATCTATCAGAAATAGTGTCTGCAGAAGCAATTGCTACCCTTCATGAAAAGTCGCAAAGAAAAACCTTTGTTCTGGCCCGATTTGGCATCATGCCACTATGCTAAAACTGTGATGGAGTGGTACCAAGCAAATCAAGTGAACATTGCACCAAAAACCTCAAACCCGCCAAATTGCCCAGAGCGACGACTAATCGAGAGATATTGGGTTCTGATGAAGCGGAAGCTTTCTGGAAAGAAGCAAGGAATCAAAGACATCAAACACTTCCAGCAAATTTGGACAAAGACGGCTTCTACGATTTCTGAAGAGTCTGTACAAACCCTAATTGACGGAGTTAAGCGCAAAGTTCGAACATTTTATGCAAATACCGAATAACTATGTTTTGTCTTCACGAATTGTTAAAACACATCCCATGAATCTGAAATAAACAACTACGACGGAAATATAATGCGAAATTTATGTTTTATTCATGTTTTGAGGTGTCCGGATTATTGCGGATACAGACCTTATACCCAAGCTAATATGAAATCTTACTCAGGTTGTGAGCATGTCTTATTACGCATTAAAAAAAATTTTTCTTAATTTAACGCATCTCTCACATGAGACATACTTTTATTTTTAATTTTATCTTGTGAAAAGTTGTTGTTTTTTCTTCAAGTTCAATTTAATCTAGATATTAAACTATTTTTTTTCAAGCAATTTTTTCCAACATAGAACTCTTGGCAATTTCTACTCATGATTTCAAAAAAAAAAAAAAAAATCAGGGCTGAAAACCTTATTAAGGCAAACACTTCAACTACTAAGAAGTTGCTAATTCCGCTTTTAATCAACTCAAATTCTTCGTCGGATTGTTGGGAAATTCAGGTATGGATTCGAAGGATATGGCGGGATTTTGAATCAAAGGTTCATAAATAAATCGTACTCCGGTTCTAAGCTTAAATTGTTAGGCATTCTGACTGCAATTTACGCTGACCATTACGAGATTATTTAGATTATGTATTATTTTCGTACCTCAACCGACTAAGCAAAATGCACCAAAAATGTGATTTGTAAAAAAATTAACGTGAATTTTAGAAATTCACTCACTTAAAGAGCGTTTTCTTCTCCGTTTAGTCACAAAACAAAGTTTTTGGAGGTTGATACGACATAGATTGATTCGTATGAATCAAATACTTCGTAAACCAATTCGGCTAAAATTATTTTTTCGGCAAGTGCAATAACTGCACATTTGTACTCGAAAAAGGGAATGAGACACCCAAAAATGGTCGCCAAGAATTCATTTTTACCCAAATTTTCTTCAAACCTCCAGGGAATAAACTACAACATTATGGTTAAGTTTCTAGTTCATCGGTTTATTGGATCTTCTCTTCATAATCTAATACCCGCATATTGCCCGTGGCACCACTCGTTAGGTTTTGGGCAATAGTGAGGACGACTTCGTCTGATGCTTTTACGCACTATTTCTTCAAAGCCAGCTCGATCTTGCTATTTGACGAAGTTTGGCCTCCATGATGGCCCGAAACTTCTTAATCGGATGAAGTTCCGGCGAGTTCGGTGGGTTGAAGTCTTTTGGTACAAAAACAACATTCTAACCCCGCGCGGCCGGTGGCAAGATGCCAAAACCGGCAAAAAAACCGTCTAGCCTCCGTGAGACTGCAGGAAAGGCAACAGGCGTTTCTGGAGGCACTCGTTTCGGTAGATTTTCCCATTTGTGCCTGTCGTGTTTTGTTTGTCGTGCCTGTTTGGTGCCTTCCTGACTTTTTAGACGTGGAGGCACGTTTCATCGTATTTTCGACAAACCAGATGAAAACCTCCGCCTTTTCAACCACATTGCGGATCGAATGGTTCGGTCGACGCTTGAATAGATTCAACACCTTCCTTGCCGTCACCGGATCAGCTATCTTCGATTTTCTGCCACTGCTGGACCGCCGCTGGGTTGTCCAAGTCTCCTTGAATGACTTCCACATGTGGGACGCAGTCGAATTTTCCACGACGGCGCACATATTTTTTTGGCGAATCTGCTCTTGTTCCGATGCCATCTCGATAGCCATTTGACATATTGTGGTGAAATTTTGCCAACATTACTCTCTTAGCTGATTTCGGTTAAAACCGTGTTACATGTTCAATTCGCTTCATTCTTGATTCTTCCAAGTTGTAGTTGGCTTGCTCAATTAATTTTCACCGTGAGCCTTCATGAAAATTTTGACTGTACATATGCTGGAAGCTCCAGAAAAGTAGGATGGGATGCGACAATCTCTTCGTGGTCCCCTATGTTCCACACCTGGCCAGGTTCTTGTAGAGAAACGGTTCAGAGTCTTACGTCATTTCATAAACAAGCATCTCAACAAGAAATTATCTTACAAGTGCGATTTATTTTTATTTTAGCTTTGCTGAACATCAGTAAGCCGAAAGTAAGTGTAGCAAAAGCAATGGCCCAATATTCATTGAGATTTGAGGCTTTGCATTCGTGAGACGAGGCCTCAGTGCTGTTTCACCTTAAGATCAGCAGGGATGGAAGGGAAGTTTAATTAGATGTCCAACTGAGAAAATGCCGAGAACTCAAGCTACCTTCATAGACATTTGCAGTTGAAATTTGTTAATAACCGAAAGCTATCCTGGATCGTTGGAGGTGGCAGTGCTAATAGTTAATGTTAACTCATTTGTTCTACGATCCCCTGAGATGGTACACGGGTATTTCCTCCTTGTATCCACCTTGCTTCAAAGCCAACGAAATATTGCATTCACTCGCCTATATGTTGCATGTAATGGTGCATGTTTTTTTTTCAATAATATAAATATATAAATGGAAAGCTCTCACCAAAACAACGTTGTTGATATCTAAGCAGATTCCCAAACCTTGCTGTTTAATTGGAGTACATTCACAGAATTGCATTGACTTAAGATTTCGGTAGACTGCAATGAGAGAAAGTTAACAAAGAGAATCTCTCATTGTTACATTCACCCAAGGAAAGAGTCTTTAGAATTCTTTTTATTGGGGTAATTCTAGTCAACGGTTCCAAAAATATTTCAGATCAACTTCCTTTTTCTGTTTTGCACTCGTACAGCAAAATTTAAAAACGAATGCTGATTTAACAGTGGTACTAGAGCAAAACTAGGAGGAATATGATTGTGTTGCAGATGAAAAAAATCAGGTTTTTGTAAGCTTCATAGGTTGATTTACCACCATAAAAAAAATCATTCCTACCGTCCAAAACCTAATCGTCACCGTTATCGTCCAAATTTCCGTTGAATTATGTTTGATTCACTGCACGTTGACTGTTACCAGCTCTTCGAAGTCAACCTCACAAAATGTGTTACGAAAGCCTCGTTGTTCGTTTCCACCTTCTACTTTCGTCCGATCTGGATTGTTGCTGCACGTGATCTCAATGTGTGGGAAAATGGTCGACTTGTAATTTTTCATTCACTGCCACTGAGACTCTGTGATGTGCAACTCAAAAAAGCGAACCGAATAAAAACAAAATCTCTGTGCCTCTGCAGCATGTTGTTCCGAGGAGACAGAGGAGGTACTACAAGGAAGTGACCCAGTTTCATTATTCGTCTTCTTTGTTTGGCTCGCGGTGTCATCTTCGTCTCATCTCTCGGTGCGCTGACTTTCAGCAACGAGTTGAAGGCGTGTATTTCCCGGTCGTCATCATCGCTGCATTTGATATCGAAATGCTTGCGCGTTCGAATGACAGGCACACTTCTACAGGGCGCGGTCATCCGGACTGGGGGTGGCTCAGATGGGATAGAAAGAAGGATATGAATTTCGCAGGCTCCACGTGCGAACTGGTTGGTATGACAAATAACATTAGCTCTTAATAAGCGTAATGCGATTCGTTGTGCTCAATTTGCATTCGTTTGTTTAATTTTCCAGCCAATTATACGAATCTTAATTGCACACACTTCATTGATTCACGCCAAAAAAGCTCGGCAAAAAGATCAACCGATAGATAATTACATTAATAGCATTTAAATATTTCAATTGAAACCCAGTAATTTCGCAGCCGAAAGTCGTTTCCGTAAGCCAAGGGCAAATGCTGTCTACCGTGTGCCTGCGGCCTAAAAATAATGTGCAACTCTTAAAATGCCATAACCCGGTTATTTAACTCGAGAGACAAACAGAAACACACAAAGAGTAAGGCGGAGAGTAATTCGAAAAGAAACCAAGCAACAAAGACCGGGTGGTGGAGGGTGGAGGCTCCAAATAGCTAATGCAACGAGAGCAGTAGTTAAGTACCAATACCTACTCGAACCTAGCGGTAAGTTTTAGCGGAGCGAATGGCTCCTACAGCTTGCAAAACACAAACAGTAACGCAAGCAGAAACAATGCACCAACTTATTGGGATTCGATTGCCTCTTGTGTTGGCAGCAAATTGCAGAACTGCATAAATGAGCTGAATTCTGAACTGAAACCAAGAGAAAGGGATCGACGTAACATGATTTTATGGGAATCGACTTAACCGTTTTGGAAGTCATAACCCGAACATAACCTCACATTGCCGAATACGAGAGGTGAACAGAATCACAATAGCGAGCAAGTAAATGATTTTTTCAATCAGCGGTAGGTACACGGCTAGATTTGGAAGGCACTAAACAATGCTTGTCATGCACGTCATGCGATCTATAATAGATGGGTATTGATTCTCAGCAAAGCCAAATGAAATGTGATGGGAATCCGATGTCTGGCAGGCTGACGTGTAACTACGAAACCCGTACCCTTTTCCAGTTTTTGGAAGAACCTTTCGCCCATTACTAATGCATGCAATCGGAAAGTACACAACCTGAAATATGTCAATCCAAAATTATAGCATTTCACAACATAAGAGGAGTTACTGGCTACATTGCGCAGCCATGATTGGAATTTGGTAAAGGGGGTTTGCTTCAAAACTGATGGATTGCAAGTTGAAAGAAAAATCTGGGAGAGAATCTGCTCGATATCCATATTTCCACACACGAATCCACTTCAATCAATTTTTAAATGTTTTAAGAATCGTAAAATACTTAACGTCTTCTTTTTAAAAATTAACACAGTTTTCATCGGCGTTTCAGGCGATTTTCTTGCCACTTGGTGATGAATACACCTATGCGACGCCAATCATAGTAGCCCTATTGTTTACAGTCGAACTTTGCCAGCTCTATCAGTTGTTCATCATCGCCTTGCTAGACGGAGGAAAGGGAATCGAGGCGATGAGACTTATTTAACCCTGGACGGCAACGACTAGCGGGGAACCAGATATTGCACATCTCTCACCATGAAGGTGAGCAGCGAAAAGAGGGCGTTCACCTCAAAATCTGGACAAAGTATTGATCCTGTTCCTTTGGCAAATAACCACGAAATGGAATAAAACTTGCTATGCTCATTACCAATACATAGGAAAACATGAATCACTCACATTGTTTACAAAAGCGCATTCAGTATTCAAGATGGTGCCGCCTGAGCTAGCATGCGAAAAATTTATCTTGCACAAATATTTAGAAAATTCCAATTCAACCAACCAACCAACCAATTCGCTCCATTGCTAAATCGTTAAGTGTGCCGAAATCATCTGTTGCAGCTGTGATTAAACGTTATAAAGAGTGTCTTACTGTTGAACGGAAAGCTGGAGTGGTGACGAACATGGACAAAACAACTTAAGGAAGGAAAATAAGGGCCCATGCAGCTTTTGAGGTTATCCCGAAATTGTCAATTCGGGCAGATGCGAAAAAAGTGAAAATGTCAACAAATTTTGTGCAAATTGTGAAATCTAAGGTTGGATTGACATGGTTCCAAACTTAAACATATCCAGATCGTAACGCAACCCATCAAAAATCGATGAAAAGACGGAGCGTGAAAAAAGCTTTATGAAAAACTTCTCACAAACAATTTCATTGTTTTGTCAAGGATGATGAAACTTTCTGCTTATGAAAGTTCCAATATCTCTAGGGAACGAAATTATACACTGAAGCTAGCCGGAAGGATGCCCCTGAACGTCTGAAACGGAAGTAAAGCATCACATTTCCTGAAAAATATCTTGTCTTGCTACCTTGTTCGTGTGGGAATCTCAGTTTTTTCGTAACTAAAGTTACCGTAAAAGCTGAGACTGATGGACAAAACTGCCTCATAAAGCATCTCTTACTTTTTCTGAAAACGTCAAATTCAATCCTTGTTCCGGCCACATTTAAACGGTTGCCATTACGCTAAAGATACAATCACTTGGTATGAGCAAAACAAGGTTTTTGTAGACGGGCGATCGACAACTGACCAAATCCTAACGATGTGGCAGATGCTCCAAAAGTTTCGCGAATTCAAGTTCCTACGCAGCACCTATTCATCAATTTCAAGGCTGCATATGATAAAGGATGTTCCGATCAAAATTTAGTCAAACAGTAATGTGTGTGAGTCGATCAATTTTTTTATTAATAAGTCAAATTCTTTTTCTTTTTCATGTTCAGTTAATACAGAATACAGGAGAATTTTTCAGGCAAGCTTCCTTTTTACCGAATGCGAATTGCCGGGTCATTCGTTTAACACCTGCCATAAGATTTTGTACAGTCGCCTTGTCCACTTTATTCGCCGCAGAACGCCAGTTTGCCTTGAACTGTTTCTCGCTCACAACAGCTTTTTGAGTCTTCTTAAGGTTCCGCTTGACGATGGCCCAATATTGTTCGATTGGGCGGAGCTCTGGCGTGTTGGGAGGGTTCTTATCCTTGGGCACCACTTGAACGTTGTTGGCAGTATACCACTCCATGGTCTTTTATCCGTAATGGCAAGATGCCAAATCCGGTCAAATTAGAACGGAACAATTGTGTCGTTTCAGGAAAGGCAGTAGGCATTATTGTAGGCACTCGCTCAGATGTGACCTCCGGCTCTCGATTCCCCCCCCTATCCAGCTTTCCTGGCTGGCGACAAACGTTCACCGAGCACTTAATACGTTGGTAACAGTTGATTTAACCACATTCAACAATTTCGCCAACTTGGCGGGAGAGTAGTTTGGATTTTCGCCATGCACGTGCAAAATTTTGAGGCGTTGCTTCTCTTCCTTCGACGACATTTCGATAACTGAAGTGCTAATCTCAAAATCAAAATAGAGGCATGATGCTACACGCACACATATTCAAAATGATGGGTGTGCAAAAATGTTTAATGCACGATGAAAGGAAATGCTTCAAGTTTAAGTCGACCAAATTTTTATCGAAACACCCTTTAATAGCCGGAAGTCGTGCTTACTATGGACTTCACAAGACTCTAAGGTCTGGTAAACTTCACCCTCGTACTAAGTGTACCATGTACCAGACGTTGATAAGACCGGTAGATCTCTACGGGCACGACACGTGGACAATGCTCATGGAGGACCTGCAAGCACTTGGAGCACTTTTGAAAGACTTGTGCTTAGGACCCTTTTTGGCGTTGTATGTGGAGACTGCGTATGGAGGAGAAGATATAACCACGAGCTGTCGCAATTCTATGGCGAACTCAGTATCCAGAAAGCCGATTACTGCTGGAAGGGTATAATTGGCGGGACACGTTGTAAGGATGTAACAATCCCGCAAAACATGGTATTTGCTTCGAATCTGGCCGGTACAAGACGAAGGGGAGCGCAGCGAGCTGAGTAGTTAGACCAAGTGAAGCAAGACATAAGAAGTGTAAGCCGCTCGAGAAACTAGTTAGACACAAGCAGTCCTAAACCGAGTTTCTTGGCGAATGTCCTGAAGGGACATTCGACTTGCAAAAATAGTGTAAAGTAGGTTTTTTGCTCCTTTCAAAAACCGTCTGTTTTGTTTAAATACAGACATTATTTCAAATCAGACGTTGTTTCCACGATTCATGAAAAATATCTCCTGGTATCACTCTGAAGAATGGTATGGATTAGTAACAAAGCTATGTTTGTCTTTAAAATCTCAGGCTTCTATGCAGCTTCATTTTCAAGTTATAGGTTTGAACTGAATATTCTCGTATCATAATAGGCATTCTAAGCAGCTTCCAAAGAAACTTTTTCCACTGAAGCCATATTCGCAGTATATGTAATCGCAAACACCCTCCTCAACTAACTAGTATTAACTCCGAACGATATTTTCTGATTGTTTGTAAAGCAGAAAAACGATTCCTAAATACAGGCTAAAGCCTGATGTATACAGAAGTCATCTCCAAATTATGCAGTCCGTTGCTGCGCTTTGCCAGCTTCATTTTCTCTGGGTTTGCCTTCTACTTGATCGTCCATCCGATTTGCGTGTTTTGTTTTCTTGTGTCAGTTAGCTCTGTTTCAAGAATCAATATTACCGGATTGTCGTCCGACATGCCTAGGCACTGCCCAGGTAACCAATAAGCAGTTCCAAAGCGTCTTAACGGCCGCCTATCAAGCAATTAAGTCGCCTTAAATGCAACATAAATGCCACTTTTGGCCCAACATACGGCTGCTTTAGTGCAATGCTATGATAATGCTTCATTAATGCTATTTTGCATTCAAAATGTTTATTACAGGCTACAAGCATTTAAATAGCATTAGAAATGCAACTTTACAACAGATAGCATTCAAGATGTTGATATAATGCTAATATAATGCTTGTAGCATCTTAAATGTAGATTTAGGGTTGATTTACTGCATATATTAATGCTTAATGGTTACCTGGGTGTAGTCGATCGATTGTTGCGGTATAGACGATGACATGTTCTCCCAAACTTATCAAAATCTATGTTCCCTCTTCCATCTGCTCTACATCGTAGATTTCACGCAGCACCTTTCGTTCAATGACACCAAGAATGTGTTAGTGCTTCGCGAGAACAGTCCATGTCTCGTGACCGTAGAAGACTATCGAGCTAATCTGTGTCTTGTAGATGGTCAACTTTGTTGTACAACGAAATTCGTTCGATCGTAGTGCCCTCCGGAGTCCAAACCAGGCACGATTTCCAGTCAAAATGCGTCTTTAAATCTCTCTAGTGGTGTCGTTATCGGCGGTCACCTGACCATTAATTTGGCTAACACCTCGATTTCATTACCTTCCATGGGATGGGAAGCTACACTAATGAACCTCATTTTTGTTGTATTTGACGCATTGATAACAAGTCAAATCCTGCAAGTATCAGCCTTAAGGGAAGATGTTTGGAGCTGGTGTCATTTTTTAACAATTTTAAAGATAAGGTTTGTTTGGCGATTTATGATCGGCCCTCCAGTATGAATGCTCATGTTGCTACTCTGTTATTGACAGATCAGCTGTAATTGCACCATGAACCAATAGATGATGGTTGAGTCAAACGTACATCTTCAATGTTTAAAAACTGTTGATAGAATACCGGCGCTGTGCCGGACCGAATGCAGCCATTCAAGGAAAGGGTAGGAATATGTTGACGAGATACTCATTTTGTTGGAAGCCGAGAACACGTCTGCATTTCCTCTAGAAATCACCGGGATATATGGTACCAGTAGTAGAAATAGCCGCTCTGAACCGAGTTGGTTTTGCATGACAAGAGAAATGTAAATTTTAAGTAATGCTTATAGCCGATTTTGACTGATTTAAACCCACAGTAAGGATGCTGTTAAGGCCATTCACTAAGTTTGATGCTGGCTTTCCTTTGGGAAAATACTCTATATTTTCACAACTACATTTTACAAACTATTCTGCTACTGGAACTAGTATCTGCAGCAAACTGTAAGCTAAAAGCACAGAGAACAGACATCCAGGCTCGAACATTTTTTTCTCAATTTACTGTGTAAAATTTTAAAAGCAAACCGATGGAACAACAGCGCTGCTTTGTCTAGGTTTCACCAAACTAAAATTGACAGACTGTCAACGGTTATCAAATCTCGAGGCGTACAGGTGGCGCCATCAACATACGATTCACCAAAACTAACGGAAACGAGCTGGAATTTTAAAATATCAGTTACAGAAATTTACACACGGAGGGCTCTCCAGCTTGGATGTCTGTTCTCTGTGCTAAAAGGTCTAAATAGCAATCGGTTCTATTCCACCTAAATTTACGACTGAAGGATTTGGAAAAATTAGAGTCTCTAGGAGCATTTCGTTCCTTCTGGCAACTTCAAGTTTCCATTGATTTCCAAGCTCATATTTTTCGTACCAACCAGGAGAGACTTGGTCCTCTACCCAAAGATTAAAAAAAAATCAAAAACAAGTCATGCGAAATTAAGTATTCCGAGACTGTAAAGCTCATCTCTCAGAGCAATGTGCATTTGATTGAAATATATTTCGTGTCTTTTATGTGAAAATCAACGCTCGTATAAGTCGGTTTCAGAGCAACTAAAATTACATGAATTTTTCTAAGGGTGTATGCCATTGGTATAAACCGGTCGGAAGAATCTAGTATTTAGGAATTACTATATATTTTGATAATGCCGAGTCAATATCACGAATAAAGAGGGAAAAAGTTAGATCTTTTGCTTTTTTAGTACCTAAACCTTTTCCTTTTCTGAACCTAAAGTTGAACCTAAAGATTAAGGCCTGTACTCGAAAAAAATACATCATTTTTATCCGTGTGTAACTTTTTTGTCCGTGGGTAAAAATTGATTTCATAACAATCGGTTCAGTGGTTGTTGAGATGTCATCGAAACAAGAAGAAAATTGTCGAAGAATTTTGCGCGCCGTCATGGAAAATCCGACTGCTACCATGAGATGGATCGGAAGACAACTGGGAATCACCCATACAACTGTGTCTCGTGTGGAAAAATCGTTTAAGGAGTCCCAGACGACCAAGCGGCGGCTGGAAGTGGAAGAAAATCGAAGACAGCTGACCTTGTGAAGGCCCGGGAGGAGTTGGATTATTTCAAGTGTTTGAAATAGTTTGAACAAGTTTCAAGTTTGAACATATTTTACATAACTAGAATAGAGTCACCAAGTTCTACTATTCGATTATATTTATCTTCTCATGCCCTTTGAAAAACTTGTGGAACTGCTTTGATGTGGCCGCGTCAGTTCTGATATTGTGGAATTATACCGGTTATTAATTTATAACCGTGTTATTTGCTTAAATATGCGTAGCCTTTTTGAAAACGGAACTCGATAAACAAGTAGAACTTTGGATCACGAGCTGCCCCTGCGCTTTCATACTTGGTCGTGATCCACATTCCCCAGGGGTAACCGGAACCAGCACACGATCCAGAAGATTCCGGTATATTTAGATGGTCGTTAATGTGATTCTCTTTAAAAACTCTGAACTTCGACCCCATATTATTAAAATTGGTTTCATACTCGGAAATGATCCTGGGTTTTTTTGATTACCAGAGAAGTAAACCTCCATCAGACTTTGAGTATTCCAGTGTGGGTTTCAATTGATTCAAATCGGCTATTGCGAGTAGTTTCAAAATTGTTTGTTTTCTCCATGTAGTAAACCACCATCACACTTAGTGAGTGGGCCAACCATCATCCTTACTGTAGGTTGAAATCGGTTTAAATCGACTCTCAAGCGTAGTTTAAAAATTCGTTTGTTTGACGTATGAAGTAAACCACCATCACATTTTGTGAGTGGCTCATATAGCAACCTTACTGTTGGTTCAAATCGTTTAACATCGGCTCCCAAGCGTTATATTTTTGTTTTGTTTTATCAACAAAGTAAACCAATATTATACTCTGTAAGTGTCCACAACAGTATCCTTACTGTTGGTTTAAATTAGACATAGTCAATATTACTTGTAAAACACCACCAAACCTTGTCGGTGACCTCAAGACCATCCTTACTGTTTGTTTAAATCGGTTTATTTGGGTTATTAGGTGTAGTATAGAATTGTTTGTTTTCCCAATGATGTTATACAACATCACACTCTTCGAGTGGCCTCAAGGGCATCCTTACTTCAAATTTGTATTAATCTTCTTAAAACTCAATAAATTAAGAACAATCTGAAAATAAAACTTAACAAGAATTCTGCAACAAGAATCCCAGGGATTTCTCGTGGAAGGGCAGATGATTTTTCGGCTTCTAATAACGACGGAATCACGTCAACACATTCGTACCCATTCCTAATTTGACCTGCATTCGGATGGTGGCTGCGCTGGTATTGCTCTGTGTGAAGTTTGGGTTCACTTGTTTGTACACATTGAGGATGTATGTTCGTGCCGAACATGATCTATTGGTTCTCTGTATAACTACAGTTAATCTGACAATAACGGAGTAGTTTGCTATCATGCTCATGCTTATGTTCCAAATAGTCAGTTTTCGTAGAAATTCCAAATCTTGAGGGTATAATCGATTACGTGCGGTCGTCTTCATATTGATGGAGATGACATTCTTATGGATGGAAAGTAAGAGTTGGGAAATTTCACATGGGTTGTTTGATATAATAAGAAATTGGACCTAGTACTTATTTTCTTTAATCTATTCATTTTTATTCTTCTCAAAAATTTAATTCCACAAAAAGCTACTCTCTTTCGATATTGATTGATTTGAATGCTTGGCATTGGTTGAAGTTCGATCCATCACCTTAACGAATCTATGAATGCATACTTTCATCTCATTACCTCTTTCACGTATGTTCAACTCGTTTCACCATTCCAAAACAGCGAATCCTATCGACAGAAGCAAAAGCGATTCAAACGGATTTCTCACACGCCTATATCGATTGGAAGCCGGAATCCTAATCGAGGAGGATGTGTCATTTCCGAAAAATATTAGTAATTCAATTCATCGATTCCGATTCACAGTTGGACATGTGTCTGCGCCATGCAGCCATTTTCCATGCCTTGGTAGTCGGTCCGGGGAGTGCATCCACGGACTAGACGTGATAATGCTGTTAAATCTGCTGTAAATCCATTTTTTATTTGCACCGTGCGGCATCGTTGTCGTTGTCGTCATCGTTGGTGCGGTTGACATTGGTGTCCAGCGAACACAAAACGTGTTATTTAATCGAATGACAACGGCGGTAATCCGTTCAAGCAATGGATAACTTAGTGGCGTGGTTTATCGCCCAGAGATGAGCAAACAGGGATGCAAATGGCATCGAGGTGTAGTTCATTGTATTGCATTTGAAGTAAGGTGTGCAACGCGAAGAGTGGTTGAAAGTACTTCCGCTTCATATGCAAATTTCCATAACAAGTTTCTGAAAAAAGAGAGAGAGAAGTTTATAAGAAGTTTAAAATTTCTATGTTTATTCTATTGAAATCACGATTTCTTCTGATTTATTTCAGGAGATACAATCAACATCTGCGAACATTTGTTAGATTTCTTCAGGTGCTGAATTCAGAAAAATTATTTCAGCATGATATTTAAACAACAATACGCAATATGCAACATTGTTACTGGAGATAAGTTTCAAAAAATAGTGGCATCTCGTCCATTGTGTGCACCTTTTGCATTGCAATTCCTGTTCTGGCGCTTGCTCGAATAATAAATTTGTTTTACCAAATATTTATTCCTACAAATCCGTCTCTATCGCAAAAACCTTCACACAATTTATATTGCGTTTAAACGGAGAAGAAACGTGAGTACAGCTTGTTAAATGCTAGTTAAGTTTTCTACATATCACATTTGCTATGCATATTGCTTGATCGATGGAGACACGACATTTTCAATAATCTTCTCGAATTGGTGGACAAATTTCAGTCACAATGCCATACGGACTACGCTTACAAACGGATTAAGATACACTTATGAACCTCTGCTCAAAATCCATGCAAGATCGTATTAGAATCCTGTGCTAAATAATCCAATAAACAATATGAGCTGATTAAAAGCTGAATCAGAAACTTCTTAGCTGATGAAGTTTTTGCCATAAATGTTTTCTTTTTGTTTTTGAAAATTTGGATATCTTTGTTGGGTTCGAATGGAATCTCAAGAAAAATTTAATCAAAATTCTGATTAAACTGGATCCATATTGGAATTGCAAAAAAAAAACTGAACAAGAATAAATTGTTGGCACATCTCATGTGATTTTACGTATATCTCTTGGTTGATGGAGATACGATATTTTAAATAATCATCTCGAATTGGAAGCAATTTAGTACCATATTGAAGTCAGTATGCCTAACAATTTTTGTTACAACTGGAGTAAAATTTACTCATCAGCAGTTGCTCAAAGTTCTTGTAAGATTGTATTAGAATGCGAAGCAAAATTCCACAATAATCCGATTAACAATTTGTGCTGTTTAAAAGCTGAATATGCAACTTCTTAGCTGAAAAGAAGTTTTTGCCTTAAGCTCTCACTCTGCAATAAATATTTTTGTTTAATCATGAGCAAGAATCGACAAGAATTCTATTCTGGATTGGAATAGAATTCCGAGAGAAATTTGATCAATATCCAAATTAAATTGCATCCAGATCAAAATTACAAAAACAAACTCTGAACAAGAATAAATTCTGTAATTTTTGTGTTTGTATTCTCCGCACGTGAAGTAACGAATGTGTTGTAGAAGGAGATGTTCGCTCATGTTTTTTGTACACACTCTGTTTTGTTACCTACATGGGAGAGAAACTCTCCGTTTTGGGTTTTATTTTTATACACAACGTCTGTACGGCGGGACAATTTAACTCAATTTTGAATGGTTTTTGACTCACTTTCGTCAAAAGTCAGAGGACTGAAGAACGCGTTAATTCTTGAAGCCGGCCACTTTTGGTGTGGTGCTAGTGACGATTCTAACATTTAAAGGTCGGATCACAATGGATTATATTTCTTTACAATATTTCTTCTACCAAACTACTAGTATCAGTAATTTAGATAAAACATTATAATACCGGGCTGATAAACAATGAAAAAATACTGTCGTTGTGATAACCACTGCACTAAATACAACACGGAAGATTTTTTTTCTAATCAAATTAACGACAAAACACGACAAATTCCGACGCGAATACTGTGTTTGCTGCATATAGCCTTCAAGAAAACCGAGCTGTCAAATAAGCACCCCTCGCAGCACCAAGTTTTCGGCTTCGTGATTGTTGTTCGTGGATGATAGCCGCTTCAGTCCTGTGTCAAAAGTGGAGTCACTCATATATGAGTAAATGTGGCTGGGATTGACAAGTCGACAAATCTAAAACATCGATCTAATTTAAGTCGGTGTCTTAGATATGTCGATTTGTCAATCCTAGTGACATTTACTCATATATGAGTGACTCCACTTTTGACGAAAGTGAGTCAAAAACGATTCAAAGTTGAGTTAAATTGTCGCGACGTGTGGTTTTTACTCAATTACTCAATTTTCAATACTTCTATTAAATTTTCACAACATGCTGTACTCTGAAGGAACTTCAACACGTTCTCTTCATATCTTTTATTCTAGCAAACATTACTTTCCACTCTTGGGGCCTCATGGTGATGAGCGAACATCTCCTTCTAAAAGAATAAATTGTTGGCAAAGTTCATGTGATTTTGGTTGGTTCAAGTAAATACGAAATTTTCAATAATAATCTCATATTGGTGAGCAAATTCCAGTCAGAATGCCTAACAATTTACGCTTACAACTGAAGTAACATTTACTTATAAACATTTGCTCAAAGTCCTTGCAAGATGTTATTAGAATCCTGAGCTAAATTATCCAATAATCCGATAAACAATTTGAGCTGATTAAAAGCTGAATAAGAAACTGTTTAACTGAAGAAGTGTTTGCCTTAATAAGATCTCATTCAGCTTTAAATTATTGATAGGGAATCATGAGCAAATATTGCCAAAAAATCTTTGTTGGAGTTATCGAAAATCTTGAGAAAGTTTGCTCAAAATCCAGAATAAATTGGTCTGACAGTTGCAAAACAAAAAATTGCACAAGATTAAATTAGTAGTCATCTCATGTGAGACTTGTGTTACATTTAGAACATTTTTTTTTTGAATGCTTCATAAGACACTTACATCATGAGTAGGATTTTATCGTAGATTGGCTTAAATTCTTCTGCAAATAAGCTTGCTTACAATGTCTCCGAACTCCTTAAAAAATCCTTTGAAATCCGGAGCAACATTCGATGAAAAAACTTTCAATCAACCAAGCTAGTCGAAATAACATAGAACTCTGAAAAATCAGAACCCCGTTTTTAATTTAACCATAGCTTGATTGGAGATAAATATTTTTTATTAAAGATTGCCTCAACATGTTTAACGAGGTAGAACAGAATTTTTCAGCTAAATTTTGATTGGAATACGTCCAAAATACTGTGTAAAAGTACTTGAAATTGCAACAAAGCTTCTAAAATAATAATAAATAATAACCTCACGTGATAATTTTTGTTTAATCCTGAGTTAAATGTGTCGAAAATGCTCAGACAATTGCGCTGGAAATGCCAAATCGAATACTTTGACGCTCTTGGTAAAATTCGCATACAATCCTCAGCAGAAGGGTTGTATCATTACTAGAATGATTGTTTCAGAATGCTAAACACAATGTGTTCAGAGTTCTGAATTAAAACTTCGCATAGTTCTTAGCAGACTTCGTTTAAAAATTTGCATTTGCTCTTGTTTGAGCCCTCGGATAGAGTTGAGAAATATTGTTTCATAATACAGGAGGAATCTCTCATATTCTTGAACAAGGAACAAAAATTTGATCATTACCCAGACAAAAAATCCCTCAAAATGCTTAGCTAAGCTCACAAACATAGCTGCATAATTCAATTCGAATCCCAATACGAATTTTTATTTTATTTAAAACAGTGATGAAAATTCATTTTCTAATATAATCGGATTCTGGAAAAGTATTTGTTCAGCACCCTGAGAAAGATCCACTCAACAGATCAAACAATGCTGCCTTATAAACCTCAAACTTCTCTTCCTCGATTTTGATCTTCAAATAGATAAGCATATACTTGAATATGGTTCAATTGAAAATTTCAAATAGGATTTGCTCAGAATCATTGTAAAATGTTCGACTCGATCTCTGAACCGAATGATAGAAACGCCAAGTCATCTAAATAAAGACACGATCCTGAGTAAGACCTGTTCGAAACTCTAAGAAACATTCATTCGAAATCTCAAGTAAGATTCGTTAAGAATCCTGAACAAGATTGCAATGTAAAAAATGTACGTGATAGTATCGAAGTCTTAAGTAAGATTTAAAAGTTCTTTCACTAATCTGTATGAAATGTGCTCAGATAGATTCGCAAAAAAAAAATCAGAGAATAAATTTTATTTTTTTTTAATTTTAAAAAAATAAATTTGGGGGTTGAAAAAATTTTGTTGTAAAAAATTAGACCTTGGAGCTTAAAAAGCGAACAGAACTCTTGAAAACTTGAAGCTTAAAAGAAGTTCCATATAACACCCATAAGCAGCAATCAAGCTGTATAAGGGTTCCATGGTCACTTCTGCGGCACTCCACTTAGAGGTAAAGCTGCATTAAAGCTTCCTAGAAGTTTCGTATCCATCTAATTTGAACATTCTTAAAATCTGAGCGTATTAATTGATAGTTAAACATCCTCAACATTCTGAGAATAATATGCGCGAAATTTAAAGGAAGATTCTTATATGATTATAGAACAGATTTAGAAATTGAAAGAGAACTATTGAACTGATTTGAATAGCAGTGCACAACCAATTTTGAAAATCACGAGACGCCTCTTCTCCATTGCTTGTTCTCGACATAGTGTCTACATGCACTTCCACAGTTTTTAATTTGGAGCTTTAATAAGGTATAAGGTACCAGTTTTGCATTAGTATGATTGTGTGGCAAGTACAATCATACCCTATGTCCTGGGAGTCGAGGTAAATTTTCCTTAACGAAATATTCCTAGACCAGACTAGGAGTCGAACCCAGCCTTTGCCGACTGAGCTAAGGGAGGCCACTGCATCAACATACTTCAAAAATTTCGAATGATGAATAAGACACTTACAACCTGAGTAGGATTTTATCGTAGATTGGGTTAAGTTCTTCAGCAAATAAGCTTGCTTAAAATGTCTCCGAATTCCTTAAAAAATCCATTGAAATCCTGAGCAAAATTCTATGAAATTCCAACTGATTCGTGGGTATGAAACAACTGTTTTTCCGAAGGTATGGAACAACCTGAAGCCTCATGGAGGATGACGAAACGTATGACGAAGAACGATTTTCTTATTACCGGTTGTGTCGAAACCGTTTTCTTATCTTCGTTCCGCAATCATGTGACCCATGGTTTTTTTTTATTCCCATCAAAACGACGCAATGAGCTGTCAATGAAATCATGCTGATTGCTTGAAACTATGCATCCATGTTTTTGAAAATACCTCTTCCAAACCACTGAATACCTCACTGCAAGATAAGATTACGCTGACATTGACCGTCCGAACACCTTCCGTTTCATAATCCCAAATTACACCCATAGCATTCAAATTCATGGCCTACGTGTCCGCGCATTTCCTTTGCACATGACTACCGCTCTTTTTCCGCCGATCTCATCCGCCGCTCATTACCGCGGAGATACACGCACTGCTCTGCCGGACCGGGGTGGTGTCGGCATCGGTGGTGGCACCGTGGCCGCGTGTTAGGTAGCTAAAAGCTAAGTAATCGCACACACAAAAGGTCATTTTTGATGGGCGCGGATACACATTTCCCTCTCACCCTTCCTTCAGCGACCGGCGGTCCGCTATCGGCACGGCATCTCTCATTGCATCGCCGTTTTGTTTACATTTTCTACTCCGCCGCTCGCTTCAGCGAATGCAATGCTTACTCACAAAATTTTCAAACCACCACGAACCAGCAAATCAGTGTCTTGAACAAACGCAACGCAATTTCGCTTTCCCGCCTCGCTGCTGACTCTGACTCAATAATAATCATCATCGGAGGGGCGCGCTGCTGTTTCGGCCACCCGGTTTGTGTCCGAGTTTTTGGTCCGTTTGCTGCTGCTCTTCTGCTGCTGGCTGAAAGTGAAAATCGGGGCCAAGGTCTTCCCAAACAATGTTGAAGCATATCGCACGATAGCCCAAAACCGAATCGACGAAAACTGGCTGAATTAATTCCGCCCGCGCCGCGTTACGCTGCCACACCAGGTAAAAGGAAGAAGGGGTCGGAGGATGTCGTGGGGTGATCGATTATAAAGAGGTGAAAAATGCCCCAACGAGAGGATCTTTCAACCGGTTTTTTTTCTTGGTTCAATTTATAGTGGCTCGGATCGATCCGGAGTTTACGACCGGTTTGGAGTCTTTAACCTTGATTTACATGTACCTTAATTTGGTTTGAATGTCATCGAGCGGCCGGCTGCAGCCGTGAAGATCATTTTCTCGTTTCACTTGGGGACGGGTGCAGAAGATGCGCTGTTCCTTGACCTTCGCGTCGTCACGTGGATTGATGTTTAGAAGCGGCTGATTGAAGGGCGTCCATGGTGCGATCTGATATTTTGGGTGGTTCAAATTCCTGCTTGCGTTGGTAAACGGTGGCGTTTCGTGGGTTTCAAAAGTGACTCCGCATTGATTAAATATCAAGAACAGAGATATTGAAAGTACAAAACTCTCTGAAAGATCTAGAAGATGTTCTAGGAGAAATTGAGATTCAGATTTCAGATCACAAGAAACATGAAAGGACCAGTGGAATCGAGGAGATCTGCGGAAAGTTCACAGTAGTGTCTAGACAAAAAATCAGTTTCAGTTCTTGGTCTTGTCTAAATTACGTAAATGGTAACAAGTGTTGTGGTCTGATAAGAGTAAACTTGAATTGTTTGGCTAGAATGCCCATACTTAACGCTACCCATCAAGTCCTATGCAACACTTGCGCCATCTTTCTTACACACTTTCATCCAATCTTTCTTCAAATCCTTGTCGTTTTTGAAGACCTTCCCTGTTTTCCTGAGCTTGCCCTTCATAATCGCCCAGAATTTTTCTATTGGGCGAAGTTCTGTCGAGTTTGGCGGATTTTCTCCTCCTTCGGCACATGCACCACTCCAGAACCGGTTGGCACGGTGCCAGAACCGGCCAAAACAGAGTTTTACCTTCGTTGGATCGGAGGAAGGGCAGCAGGCGCTTCTGGAGGCATTCTTCTTTATATATTTGGCCGTGTATGATGCCAGTCGTTACGTACGGCTTGCTGAATTTGCCGCACCCACAGATCGCCTGCCACATCAAGTACTTCTTGGCAAATTTGTCGACTTTCTTCTTGCGGAACATCCAGGCGGGACTTGCCGACGAAAAACTCCAGGCCGGGGATCTGCTTGGCGTCCGCTTTAATGTACGTCTCGTCGTCCATTACGAGGCATTTCGGCTGCACCAACCACTCGAGGTGCAGCTTCCTGGCGCGGGAAGACATGACCTCCGGCACGCTTCATTGTCTGTTGGACGAACCAGATGGAAGAAAGAATTGACCTTCTTGGCCACGTCCCGGATCGAATGGCTCGACTTTCGCTTGAAGTAATCCCTCACCTTCTTTCCGTTTACGGGGTCGGTCGTCTTCGCTTTTCTTCAGCTGCCAGCTCGCCACTGGGTCGTCTGGGTTTCCTTGAACGATTTTACTACACGGGGCACGGTCGAATAGTAAATTCAGGCGAAACCGCCTTTAACTTTAGTACTGAAATCTTATATAACTATGTTTTCATCACAATTCCTCTTGTGATCACTTTATTTTTCCCAATCAATACCAAAAGAAGTTAAGTTCGATAAAAGTTAAAACATGTATTTTCAGTTGTAGAATTTTATTAATTTATTAAAAATGAAGAATTTTGTTGAAGACAGTCCCAAGTTGTCTCTGAAAATGCAAATGGTATCACCCTTTACTATTGTTCGTTATGGTAAGCATTTTATTTTTTCCAGTACTGTATGAATTTTTGAAATAAATTATGTCCGGGAAAACCGGAAAATTGCATTTGAGGTTTTGCAGGAAAACTGGCAACTCTGATTTGTCATGCTTTTCGTTTTTCGTTCATGTATCCATAAAGTCTATAAGTGGACAGTGTTTAAAAAAAAAATCTGAGACCCTTCAGCTCAATCTGTACCTGTACAATCACAACTGTTTCCAAGGTTGGCCAAACAAACAGATTCTGGTCTCGATGAGGTTTTTTCTGGATATTCTAGAACTGTGCAACTGTCTTCACTAAGTTTTATAAATGTTGGTTTCAAGAAGCCTTGTAAAACATGAAATTTGAAATGTTATTTGGGACCACAACTTAAGAAATTCGGATTGGATTTAGATTTATCTCGCAGCATAACCATTTGAAATCAATGCTGGGTCATTCCATATCATGTGACCGGAGAAATGCACTTCGATTAGTTCTTAAATTTGGCTGATATACTTGTTCTACGCTATTAATAAAAAATCCAAAGTTTTGGAGCAATCGGTGAACCCCATGGGCCCATGAGCTGCTCCCACATTTTTGAGATGTTTGAAAAGTCTATATTTTGTTTTTTAAATACCTCGATGACTATGAGAGCTTCGAACAATAACAGGTACTTGTTTTAAAGGAAATTAAATTTGCTATCAAATGAAGATTTTTAAAAAAAATTACAGTGTTGCAAACATTGTTATTTCAACAATTGAAGTCTTAAACTGCGTTTTTCTTAAAGTGCCCCACTTTTTTTCAATTTTGATGGCACCAATGTGTTCAACAGACTTTTTTTACACACGAAACAATTATCGAGAAAAAATTGTTCCTTCATGGAGATATTCACTTTTAAAGATTTCATGTTTTATATTCAATGAATTAAAATTTAAAAATAGTGTAAATATATTCAAAGTGTTCAAAGTGTAACAGTGACAATAGGTAATTAGGCTAGCAATTAGTTATAGCCAGATCCCAATTTGGATTCTACAGCCGCATACCAGTGAAAACAGACAGTTAGAGAAAAATCTTCAGTGTTGCCATCTTACGTTTTTTTTGTGATTAGTTTTCAAAACAGATATTCATGATTAATATTCATTTTTTTGTCAATCGATTCAGCAAGCTATTAATGTGTCTATCTTTCTGAAAAAAAAAAAATGAAAATGAAATGGAACGGCATTTCACGATTTTACTGAAGAACAGGTTGACAGATTCCCATGTTTTTGCGTTCCCATGTTGGCTGCGTCGGGTTAAAAAAAACTTACGAACTTTCGGTATGAGGTTTGCCGGGTCAGCTAGTTACAAATATAAGTGCAATTTTATATTTCACAACACCTAAACAAATTCCACTTAAAATCAAATATTTATCAAAACTTATTGCCTGCTGCGTTTTGCCAGTACGTGTTGAACTATTACGGTTTTTCGAAATAAGTTTGGTACCCGTTTCTGAGCTCGAAATACTCTTCATAAGAACAGCGGCATCGGCTGTTGAAGCTGCCGAATGCATTCCGCGGATTTCATGAATAGGTTGCGCATTAGCAAATCTGACTGCCAAATGTTCCTTTTGCTTCTTGCTCTGCTGTGATACCACAAACTTCACATTCAAGATGCAATTACAGCGTGCTCAATCATTCATCTTTTTGGAATTTGTATGGTAGTTCCTTGAAGACTAGCTCTCGTTTTAAGAGTTGCACCTAATCCATCGCTTGGACCTTTGCCGTGTGCCGTTGCAAAAAAGTGCCATTCAGCTGGAACGCCAAAGTCTTCTCGATGGTACAGCAAATTCTAGATGTTAAACCTGTTTTTGTACTGTGAACCGGCTCCGTCAGAGAAGTAATAAATTTTTGTCAGCTTAGTCAGCAGAGATTTAAGGAATTCTATGACGCCTCGTCACATTGAGCGCATATTTTTCGACCTTCAAAAACATTTTTTACGGGTTGGTGAAATTTGTCGTGATGAAATTGTTTTTAAATTTTCGCGTTGAATGCTGACATGAGAGCTCAAAGGATCGTTCTTGCTTGGCTGTGAAAAATCGTCCAAACTCATTTCAAACTTTGATTACCGAATCGAAGTTTAAATAAATGCCATTCTCGCGATGAGAAGTGTAAAGATGACCGATGTTGATTTCCCACGGAACATTTTCTTTTTAAGCACAGCCCTATAGAACACTCCATGTTATTACCTCAGAGAACAGACATAGATGTCCATATACCTTTTCCTGAAAAACGTGTGTAAAAGTTAATTTGGGCAGCCTGTATAAGAAGCAAGTGCAGAGAAAAACACATAAACCTTTTCAGGTTTTGTGCTCGGCTTTTTATCGATAAACATTTACATGACAGTTATCGCACAACTGCAGCGCCGTCTACCAGGAGCATAACGACATACATCTGAAATGACGGCTTAAAGTTTTACACAAGTAGCAGACCGAAGATGAACGTCTGTTCTCTGTGTTATTACCAACGACTGAATAACTAAACAGAGTTTATTTTGATCTCACACGATATTTATAGACAAACTTGTAAATTATCACGTAGGCCATGAAAAATTGTTATTATTTCAAAATTGAAGCGGTGCTTTTCTGTTAGATCTACCTTGATATGTTATTACAGACTATATCAGAGTGGTTGAATAAACAAATTTTGAAAACATGAAATCTTTTAAAATCGATATCTCCATGACGGAGCAAATTTTTTTTTCTCGATAAGTGTTTCTTATGTAAAAAAAAAATCTGCTGAACCCATCGGGGCTATCAAATTGAAAAAAAGTGGGGGCATTTTCTGAAAAACGCAGTTTAAGGCTTCAATTGTAAAAATAACAATTTTGGCAACACTGTAAAAAATATTTAAAAAAATCATTTCAAAGCAAATATAATTTTATTTAAGAAGAGTATCTGACATTGTTTGTAGCTCTTTTAGTCATCGAGATATTCAAAAAACAAAATATAGACTTTTCAAAAATCTCAAAAAAGTGGGAGCAGCCCATGGGCCGAGGGGTTTACCGATTGGTCTAAAACTTTGGATTTTTATTAATAGCCTAGAACAAGTATATCAGCCAATTTTGGTTCGAATCGAAGAGGGTCGATGCATTTCTCCGGTCACTTGATATGGAATGACCCTGCTGGGATTTACTGAAGACACAGTAGGCGTTTTAAAATATGCATCAACAAACAAAAAGGACAATAAATAAATCTGCAACAATCTTGCAACAAGATATAACAGAATAATAGAAGTCGAAAACAAAGTACATGCTAGCAGGAGGTACCGAGCGCGACAGGTACCGCCTAGGCAGCAGTGTTACGATAGACGGGGATACATTCGAGGAGGTGGAAGAAGTCATCTACCTTGGATCCTTGCTTACGGCTGACAACAACAACAGCCGTGAAATCCGAAGACGCATCATCAGTGGAAGTCGTGCCTACTACGGGCTCCAGAAGAACTTGCGGTCAAGAAAGATTCACCCCCGCACTAAATGTACCATGTACAAAACGCTGATAAGACCGGTTGTTCTCTACGGGCACGAGACGTGGACGATGCTCGAGGAGGACCTGCAAGCACTTGGTGTTTTCGAACGCCGGGTGCTTAGGACCATCTTTGGCGGCGTACAGGAGGATGGAGTGTAGCGGCGAAGATGGAACCACGAGCTCGCTAAACTCTACGGCGAACCCAGCATTCAGAAGGTCGCGAAGGCTGGAAGGATACGGTGGGCAGGGCATGTTGTGAGAATGCCGGACAACAACCCTGCAAAAATGGTGTTCGCCTTGAATCCGGCCAGTACAAGAAGGCGTGGGGCACAGCGAGCACGATGGGTGGACCAGGTGCAACAGGATCTGGCGAGTGTGGGTCGTCAACGAGGTTGGAGAGAGGCAGCCGTAGACCGAGTATATTGGCGAAATGTTGTAGATGAAGTCATCTCGTAAATACGATGTATGGCTATTTAAATAAATAAAGTAATAATAGAAGTTACCAAGTGACTAACGCATGCCTTTAAAACATAGATAGTTTTCTATGGGAGCTGACAAATAACTACAAAAATAAATCCATGGAGCAAATTTTCCTTAAACCTTGACAGAGCCGTAAAAGATAACGATTTTCAATAGATCTTGCGATTGAGGTTAGCCCAGAAACCAGAGTGATGTTCAGGCAGCCAAACTCCTCATTGCTAACAGTTTGTGAATAGAGGGCGGTCTCTTCTTCCCGCTCATTGGGACATCCTCATGTTTAGATAGCTCGCTCTTATGACCAATTGTTCAATCTTGTTGTTGGAAGGAGATTTTTTATATGCCTGTGGAAACGTATTAGTGATGTTGCCTATCGATCTATCCAACCCGTTTTTGGACCTTCATACAAGGGCATGATTAGGATAATAAGTGGTTATTAAAGCTTGATCAAATCTAATAGAGAGGAGAGCCCATTGCTGTCGGACTTAGTTTCCGTGCTACAGTGGGTGATAGTACATATCATACATCATACATCACACCACAGTGATGTTCAGGCAGAACAATCTGTTGGCATAGTTTGCCGATGCCAGGTTCGACCACATTATCTCCCGTCTGATGCTTCCGGATGAAGGTCGCTACTTTCGTCAGGCATTATATCTCTCAGTGGCTTCGTCATCCTTTTCTCATCGGTGATCAGCCGTCTCCGGGAACATAGTATGACAGATATACTTGACTTCGTTACTCACTTCCTTAGTGGGGACGTGAAATATCCGGTCCCCTTCCAGTCGTTGCCGTCCAGGGTCAGATATGTCTCATCGTCAGACACCACCACAACATCGCAGTTCGCCGGAATTATCTATTTGACCATTGTCTTCAGCCGCTGCCACGAAACGCATGACGATGTTCATAGGCTGGAGGTACTTTTAGTCGGTTTGCCCGATTGCACCGACCTTTCGTTCCAAGGCACGGAAGGATTTCGCCACCTTCCTCTCGGTTTTGCGCTTCCGCTTCTGTTAAACTTTCCGGCGTGCATGCCCGTGGGACGGCTTGAACCAGGCTTCCTTTTGATTCTCTATACTTCGTCCAGCAAGGCAAGCATGATCTTGTTTGCCGGATCTGCTGTATCCTATCGACACGAATAGCACGGTACGAGGAGAAGGTGAATGAACTACTAGTCCCATCGTACACACCGCTAAAATCGGTCGACTACGGTGGGCTGGGCATGACGTAAGAATGTCGGACGACAGCCTATTTCAAATGATTCTCTAAAACGAACTGACAGGCACAAGGCGTGCAACGAGCAAGGTAGATCGATCAAGTAGAATGCGACCTGCGGACTCTTCGTAGACTGCGAGGCTGGCGAAATGCATAGACCATAGACCGAATAGACTGGAGACAACTTCTGTATACAGAAAAGTCCACCCCGGTCTGATTTATAAGTAAGTAAGTGTGGCTTCTGCAAACCAACTGATATTGCTGTGAATGATTGCCTGTAAACAATTGGGGTTATATGATTGACAATGAAGAGGTGTATTTACCGCCATGAGGCAGGAATGTGACATAATAAATCGATCAAAACTGTCTATTTTTCATTTCAATGCCAATAATCAAAATCAGGAGGGCCTTCTAAAGTATTTTAAATCAGAAGTTGCAGAGCACATCTTCATCGCGAACCATCAAACGACAATGGAAAACATCATCATTCCACAAACTGTATCCATATCACGGCAAATAAGCGTTGCAGAAAGCCTTGAGATATACAAACAGTGAGCTTCAATTTTCCTCCATGACGATCAAGGAAATCCATACTTCTTGAGTCTTCTATCTGGAGCACAAAGTCGAGTAGCTTCCCCGACAGCAAATTAAAATATCTAATTTTTAAGGAATACAGTGGATTGCGATGGTGGCATATTTTAATTAAATATAATAGTATATAACATTGCTCTATTACATACTACATATATTGCATATTATGACATATTATGTACATTATATATAATAAATACTGGGTTGGGAGCGAGCATCAGGGTATCATTCAAGCTGAAACTGGACGATGGTTTGATTGACTGCCTGAGTCTAGGAGGGAACGAGCATTATCATTTTCCTTATCCTACCGATTCGATTGTGATGCTGCGAATTCTACTCTAACAGTTTCAGTGAGAGTGATGCGCCCTTCTTAACAAGCCATCCTGTAAAAAGCTTAATAAGTATTGCGAATTGGGTTATTCGAATTGTTGGATCGTATCGTTGGAAGGAGATTCTTAATTTTCCGTGGATTTCGCGCGAGTGTCTCTGCTTACGGGTCCACCCCTCCGTTTTTGGCCCTTCATACAGCGATACTGTGAATTCAGATCGGTGGCTCAATTTGATCTTGCTATTAAGTGGAGCTGCATCCAAGCCAAGGGCATGAAGGGATGGTGGCTACCATACATACCATACATACACAATACAGTGGATTGCGATGGTTTTCTTAGTCGAGTATTTGTGCAAGATACTGAACAAGCCTGCTCATTTTCTTCTACGCGCATCAGTTAAAACGAATCGAAAAGGTGGTCAAATTAAATGAAAATTACTAATGCTTCGCTTCGCTTCTTAATATCAGAAACCTTATCTTTATCACTGTTCAAATACAAGTTGAAAGCCAAATTTAAGGTTTCAATCCAAAATATAAAATCTTCCAACAACATTTTAGTGAAGCCGCGTCGCTTGCCGCCCAGTTACAGAACAATGTAGCGATCACAAGCATTTCCTTCGTATTCTACCGTTAGTCACGTATCTTGCCGTCTCACAAAATATCAACATTGGCCAAACGCGGAAAGTTCAGTCGAAATCAACAGAAAAGAGAAAGAATCAACCACGTCGATAAGAAAACAGCTGCAGGGAGCGCTCACGTTTGTCACGATGCACAAAAGTGCAGGTTGCCACCCGAATAAAACTGTAACCGAAATTCAAGCGAATAAATGGAAGACTTGATTTTCTCTCAGATTCGTGGACTGGGGCCTTTTAGTTACTAAAATGAGATTATTTTACAATCCATTGTGAGCATTGAGATATTACTACTTAAAGTTGTAAATCAGTGAAATTTCAAGACTTTGGATCTGTCAGTGTCCAACGTTCACATTTTTCGTCGGGCTTCAAGCTAGAAAAGTAAATCAGCGTCTGTATGCTGACAGAGACAGTGAAACTATTCACAATTGAGACGCAGAAAAAGGTGGGGGGGGGGGGGGGGGTTGAATGAATGGTTGCACCACGGTGGAGAAACGGACGACTATTGTATAACAACAAGTCTGACTGACTGACTGACTTGGGGAAGCTGCACATGAAAATAAAAATGAATGCAATGTCTTTCTTTCAATCTTAGTAGTGGTGGTGGTGGTGGTCGTGTGATTAGAAACGATGATTGTTTACCCTTGATTTATTTATTTTAAATGATAGACGGTGCGATAACTTCTACGACTTCTTCAAACATATCATAATGCAACTAAGATGATCTAACTAATTCTCAAATCATTTCTCTGCTTTTTTTCTTTCAGGTGAGTCGTCAAAAAACCACTTTTGAATGATTAGGCACACAGTAAACACCTATACCAATAATGGGAAAGTGTCAACATCCAACCACGTACAAGACAAGGTAAACAGCAGCTAACCCGCACCCTACAAAAAATCTAGCCGTTTCTCTAGCCCTGCTCTAAACCCAACAAACGGAGTCTCAACTCGTCAAGGAGACTCTTCAACACCCATTATATAGCACCGAGGGAAGAAGAGTGCATGAAATCATTGCTTATTTGAGCATCATCCGCCCGCATCCAGGAGATAAACTGTTTATCTGGCCAATATTTATCCATGTATCCCATCTTGAAAGTTCTGCTCCTGCCTGCAACCGCCAAGGTGCGTCGTCCGTCACCCAGACGATTGAACTAGCCTGGTACTTGAAGTAGTTGCAGTCGAGGACGGTCGTTCATTCGTCCGTTCGTTCGTGCGAGTTCATTAACTAGTATTTACCAACCTACAGCTTGCCCTACGCGCCACGGAACCGGTTCTAAATATTGAAATTAAACATAATTACATCAGCTCAGCAATTCCAATGTATAGTGCAGGAACGATTAAAGTTTGCTATTGGAGTTTTGCATGCATTGGCATTCTACCGCGCACACACCACGGAGCTCATCCAACGAAGCTATTCTCCGAAGGTTGCCATTGACGTACCTCCTCCGGCGAGCTGCGGAACAAACTAATTGCTTCGACTTTGGTGTGCTTTAAAAATGCATGAATGGCAAAAATTTCTCCATAGTTGCAGATAAGCACTTCATTGTTTGAATACGGTATTTGAATGATGAGCTCTTCAAAGTAGCTCATCTAGGTGACTACGGAACTGTGAATCGATTTAATTATTCCAGCCCCCACGATCGCCGGAAAATATTACTAGACTGTCCATCAACTTTGTTATTTTCGAATCAACTTTAGCGGGATTTACTTGGAGTGAAGTGGTCCAAAAAAGACGACACCTTCTTCTGGTTGAATTTGAGATCAATTGCAATGTCAATAAACAACAACGGATGATGACGACCGAAATGGAATGGTTCGGTGGTAGGTTCCATGAAACCCGTTATGGTTCGGCTTAAGATGTTCTATCCTAATCTTGCTTCGGATGAGTTGCGTCACCCAGTTGAGCCAGAATGGTGATTCTGCGGTGAAAGTTTCGTAGTATTTGATACATCAGTTTTGATCCCGCAGAAGGCCTGTATTTGTAATCATTTTTAGCCGCTTGAACGTTTGAATTGTAAACAAAGAAACAAAAAACATTTGTTTTCTTCAGCTGTGCTTGCAAGCATTAAAATATGCTTTGTTAGTGTCTACGAATGTTGAAAAATTAACACGAAACTTCTAGGAAACTTTACCTTTATTGCTACCAATAAGTGAAGTTGCCAAGAAGTGACTTTGGAACTCTTATACAGCTTAATTGCTGCTTTAGGTTATTTTATGAAACTTCTATAAGTTGCCAAGAGCTCTGTTCAATTTTAAAACAGCAACAGAGTCACTGAAACTTTATTTGAACGTGAAAATGGGCTTTATCAAGCAATGTTATGCTTTTGATTAATAGGGTTTTACTAAGGTTTTAAGCCGGTTTTTTCATGGCTTCTTTTTTTGCGAATCCTACTGAGGAATTTGAGCGTATTTTATTCTGATTTGTGAAAGAATTATGTCCTTACCCAACACTGGCAGAACAGAGAAAAAAAGCAGGCAAACTAAATGTTAACAGAGATTGATCACTAAAATGGATGTCGACTACAAAATTGAAAAAAAAGTCCTTGCGTTTTTTTCTCATACAAATGAGGACCTATGCACGGAAAATGAGTTTCGCTCAGTAAACTTTTCTCTAAATCTATTGATGCATTCGTGCATGAGTAATTCTAAGTAAGATTCCTGCTGGAAAATCTGAGCGAAATTCACATGAAATTCTGATCAAAGATCAGCAGAAAGTGGACAGAATCTGGTCGCAATTCTGAGTAGGAATAGCCAAGTTCGGAATGCCAAGTTCGGCCATAACATCACATTCTTTCCTATATGTCAGATGGTCGGGAGTTCAATCCCAGGCCCGTCCCCTTCCTTTCCATTTGTCACTTGCCTCTTTCTGTCACCACTAGATTTAAAATAAATAGCAGTCTACTGCGCTTTCATTGATCGCATCACTTACCACAGTGAAGCCATGATCTAAAAATAACCTGCCCCACCAACACAAAACTATCCTTCCCTTGACAATTGTGGAGACGCAGAGGTAAACACGGTCTCTAACCAACGATTGTCAAACTAATCATCCTTCCCCCCTCCCCAAAGACCGTGAGGACGTGGCCGGCGCCGGTACTGATCTATAAATAGAATGGATTAGTGAACATGTACATTGAAGATGTAAAAGCTACTCCCAAGCTCCATCTATGTGGTTCTCTGTACAATTACACTAGTTCTGTTCAGTAACGGAGTAGCAACTACGAAACGCGCGGTCTTTTATAAAAAAAAGAAACATCGCATTCTTTCCCATATGGTGCTTCCGGATAAAGGCTACTTCCGTTAGGCATTAAATCTCCCAATGGCTTCGAAATCCCTTTCTCACCGATGATCAGCCACAGGAAAAACTTCTTCAGAGACTTGCTGTGGGAGATATACTTGACCTCGCTACTCACTTCCTAGGAGGGGGCGTGACATATCCGGTCCCCTGCCAGACGTTGCCGTCCAGGCTCAGATATGTCTCTTCGTCAATCACCACCACCACATTGTGCTTCGCCGGAAAAATCTTTTTGAACATTGTCATCAGCTGCTGCCCGGAAACGGCCGGCTTGGACCTCCGCTCACTCATTGCATTAGATTGCAATCTTAAGTAGAATTCAGTTGGAATCCTGAACAGGATTATCTTACTATCCAACGTCAGGTTCGCTCGCAATTCTCCACTATTCATCCAAAATTCCCTGAAGACAACTTATCACATCAGCGCATAAATAACTGCGAAGTTTTGATACTGAAGTACTGAGCAAGATTTGTTTAGAATTCTGAGCCGGATTCTTTCTGAATGCTGCGCTAGATTCCTTCAAGAGATCTATACAGACTTTGCTCAGGATGCAAAACTGTGATTATGATTTACTCAGAACATTGCGCAACAACTGTTCAGAATCCTGGGAAGGTTTTATTCAGAATGCAGGACTGTAAACTAGGTTCCCCCACCCAGAATAAAGGGTGTTCCGATCAAAATTTGGCCAAACAGTAATGTGTGTGAGTCGATCAAAGTTTTTATTAATAAGTAAAATTTTTTTTCTTGTTCAAGTTCAGGTAATACAGAATACAGGAGAAATATTCAGCATAGCTTCCTTTTTACCGAATGCGAATTGCCGGGTCTTTCATTTAACACCTGCCATAAAATTGTGTACAGTCTCCTTGTCCAATTTATTCGCCGCAGAACGCCAGTTTGCCTTGAACTGTTTCTCGCTCACCACAGCTTTTTGAGTCTTCTTAAGGTTCCGCTTGACGATGGCCGAATATTGTTCGATTGGGCGGAGCTCTGGCATGTTGGGAGGGTTCTTGTCCTTAGGCACCACTTGAATGTTGTTGGCAGCATACCACTCCATGGCCTTTTTTCCGTAATGGTTAGATGCCAAATCCGACCAAAATAGAACGGAACAATTGTGTCGCTTCAGGAAAGGCAGTAGACGTTTTTGTAGGCACTTGCTCAGATAAATTTCCTGGTTCACGGTTCCGGTCGCAATGTAAACGTTGCTCTTCAAGCCACAGGTACAGATGACATGCGACACCTGATGTTTCTTGGAAATATCTGCCACTTTTCCCCGTCCGGTTGCCGTATAAAAATCCTGTCCAGGAGCTGTTTAAAGTCTGCCTTGACGTAAGTTTAACCGTCCTGTACCACGCAATCAAACTTCGTCAGCATCGTCGTGTACAACTTTCGCGATCGTGCTTTGGCCGACGTGTTTTGTTTATCGTCGCGATTTGGAGTCACCACTTTCTTGTAAGTCGACAGTCCAACTCGGTTTTAGCTCTATCCACGGTTTCTAGCTTCTTTGCGACATCTCGGACGGAGAGGTTGGGGTTCCGCTCGAAACAGCGGGCAACTCTTTTTGTCGTCGCTGTGGCCTCCGGATTTCGACGTTCACCGAACACTTTTAATACGTTGGTAACAGTTGATTTAGCCACATTCAACCATTTCGCCAACTTGGCGTGAGAGTAAGGCCTGTACTCGAAAAGAATGAGATGGTTCGGAAGACAACTGGGAATCACCTATACAACTGTGTCTCGGGTGGTAAAATCGTTAAAGGAGTCCCAGACTACCGAGCGGCGGGCTGGAAGTGGAAGAAAATCGAAGACAGCTGACCCTGTGAAGGCCCGGAAGGTGTTGGATTATTTCAAGTGTAATCCGAACCTTTTGATTCGCGACGTGGCTCTGAAGGCAAAGTGTTCCGCCTGGTTCGTTCAGCAAACCATGAAACGAGCTGGGCTTCGTGTATTCAAGGCCCGCAAGGCACCGAACTGGCGTGATCAACAAAACAGGGCGGCCAAATCCCGCGCAAGGAAGCTGTATCGAGAGTGGTTAACGAAACCGATGTGTGTGGTTATGAATGATGAAACCTACATCAAGGCAGACGCAAAGCAGATACCGGGGTTGGAGTTCTACGTTGCCAAATCAAAGTTTGATGTTCCGGAAGAAGAAAGTGGACAAATTCGCCAAAAAAATGCTTGCTCTGGCAGGCCATATGCCAATGCGGTAAACTGAGTAAACCGTACATCACAACGGGTACGATCAACAGCGAAATTTACCGCACCGAGTGCCTCCAGAAGCGTCTGTTACCCTTACTGCGGTCCCACGGAGGCGAGAAATCATTTTGGCCGGACTTGGCATCATGCCATTACGCGCGATCGACGTTGGATGGGTACAGAGACAATAACGTTGTTTTAGTACCAAAAACCGCCAACCACCAATTCACCAGAGATTCGTCCGGTTGAAAGATTATGGGCCATAATGCAGGCCAAAGTTCGAAAATCGTCCAAGTTATTTAAGAACGAGCTAAAAAAAAAAATTTAAGAACGAACTGGAGTTGAAGAAAGAAGGGATGAAAGTAATCAAAAAGGCCAGCTCCACCATTGCACAAAATGTAATGAGGGGTCTTAAAGGAAAGGTGCGGGCTTTCAGCGATGGAAAGGAAATTGAATAAATTAGTTATGCCGAAACATTATCCATATGCATTAGTTCATTCAGTTGTACAAGAAAGTTGTACAATGAGGTTCTTACGAACTACAAAGGAAGCATCCTCATGGATGACGAAACGTACGTCAGCATGGACTATAGGCAGCTTTCCAGACAAATGTTCTATAATGCCACTGGTCGAGGCGATTAACCTAGCAAGTTCATATTCATTTTTGCCCATAAATTTGCAAGAAGCTGCGGACAAAAAAACAGGTTTTTGTGACAAACTAGGCTATGGATTCCAAAATGTACAAGCGGGAGTGCCTGAAAAAAAAACGTATTCTTCCGTACATTTAAGCTCACAATAGACCTGTAAAGTTTTGACCTGATTTGGCAAGCTGCCACTACAGCGGAGAAGTACGACAGTGGTATCGAGACAAAGGGGCGGATTTCTTAGAAAAAGCCATCACCCAACTGGCCTCAGTTCCGGCCCATTGAGAAATATTGGGCAATTGTCAAACAGAAGGAGTGGAAAAGTGACTCCAGATGCCACAGATGGTGTAACAAAATTGTCGCTCAGGTTAGCCAACAGATTATCCAAAATATGATGAATGGTATTCGAAGAAATGTTCGAGATTCCATCAAAACCAAATCGGGATAATGACCTTAATTTTCAGTATCGAACGAACCATTATGAATGGGTAAATTTGTTTGCTTTCTGCTGGCTAAACAACGCTTGATATAAGTTAAAAGTTGCGGATGACTTTCTGGAATCAAATCATGTCAAATTGTTCTGCAGAATTATTGCAAATGCAACGACCCTAAAAGTATCACAATAGGGTTTTTAGTATACGAGGTGGCAAAGGTTGCCTGTCAGTGCTTTTTCGTTTTAGTTTATCTCTTGTACAATTTCGTTTATCGATATGTGCATATTTTTCATTGTACGTGTAATCATCTGGCATTTGACGGATGTGGTTTGTTTTGGTAACACTATAAACGTGGACGCGAAGCGAGAGCCAGTAGTAGATTTATATTTGAAGAAATTAAGACTGTGTTAGATCCTGAGTCGGCTTAAATACATCAGTGTGAACGAGAGATTAATCTTCCGCTCCATAAAAAGATGTAACGAGACGAGTAAAAATCAACCATGCCTTTTGGCCCTCATCCTACGGTTAAGAACAATATAATGGTGAAACAAGTAAGGGAGCGAACTCGCCGGAATCCGACACAATCGGGGCGAGCGATGGCCAAGGATCTGAATATTTCCTATACGTCGATCTAGAATATCATCACCGTTGATTTGAAACTCGAAGCGTATAAAAACAGCAAACTCACGCATTAACAGGAAAACAAAAGAAAGCTCGAGTGCTCCGAAGCAAGGAGTTGTTGCAGCGGCATACTACAATAATAATAGAGTATATGCAGCGAACCTTTCTGATGTTCCCAAAGATAGGTTGGCTCACATATGAGTTTGAGGTGATCGAAAGGTGGAAGCAGTACTTTGACGAGCACCTGAATGGCAACGTTACAGCAAATGGAGGTGGCACGGTAATAAATCTAGGAACACGCGCAGAAGATGACAGGTTTTTGATCCCAACCATCCATGAAGTTCAAGGAAATTGGTCGATTGAAAAACAACAAAGCGGCTGGTGTTGACCAACTCCCAAGCGGGGGGGGGGGAAAAAAAAAAGGGGGTACTGCACAGAAAAAAAGGAGAAAAAACAAAAGGGGTTGGTGTCTTTTGTTAAAGGGGGGGCGGTGCGCAACTCTCTCTAAAAATGGGAATTTATTTAAATTGGGATAAAGACTGTATTCGATGAAATTTGGACACACGCAATTGTTCGTAACTTTTTAGCGTGTGGGTAAAAATTATTGAAATTTTAACTGAATGTATTTAATTGTGTTGTGTCAATTGTGTAATGAGTTTCGTGAAAATCGGTCGAGTGATTTCAGTGATGGCTTTGAATGAAGAAATAGTGCGCCAACAAATTTTGGGCACTCACTTTGAAAACCCAAACGCTTCTCATCGATGGATCGGAAAACAGCTCGGAATCGCACATTCAACCGTAACTCATGTGATCAAAACGTTCAAGGACCGTAAGACAACCAAGCGAAAAAATTGTAGTGGCAAAAAACGTGGCACATCAAATCTGGAGAAGGCCAGGATGGTATTGAACCAATTTAAGCGTTATCCCAACATTTCTATCAGGGATGTTGCGAAAAAGGCGAAAGTTTCAGTTTGTTTTGTGCAGAAAACAATGAAACGTTCTGGATTAAATGTGTACAAGGTCCAGAAGGCACCGAACCGGAGCGATAAACAGAACTCGGTGGCCAAAACTCGTGCAAGAAAACTGTACAGGAAGTGGCTCACAAAACCGTTCTGCATTGTGATGGACGATGAGACCTACATTAAAGCCGACACCAAACAAATGCCAGGACAGGAACACTACGTCGCCACCTCTAAGTTGGCCGTTCCGGAGAGTGTACGGAAGAAGAAACTGTCAAAATTCGCCAAAAAATTCCTTGTCTGGCAAGCGATCTGCGGATGTGGCAAAATGAGTCAGCCCTTCATCACCTCTGGGACCGTCAACGGACAAATCTACAAGGACGAATGCCTCCAAAAACGACTTCTGCCCTTCTTGAGAACTCACGATGGCCCGACACTGTTTTGGCCGGATTTGGCATCTTGCCACTATGCCCGGCCCGTCTTAGACTGGTACAAAGATAATAATGTAGTTTTTGTACCAAAAGACGTCAACCCTCCAAACACTCTGGAACTTCGCCCAATTGAAAAATTTTGGGCAATCATGAAGGCAAAGCTCGTTAAAACTCCAAAATGATAGAAAATGAACTTGAACTAAAGAAAGTGTGGTTAAAAGTAAGTAAGCAAGTCCATTGCAAGTATCATTGCCCAAAATTTGATGAAAGGGGTCAAGGCAAAGGTGCGGGTATTTGGGTTGGGAGAAGAGTTTCAATAAACCAATGATGTCAAAACTTAACCATTTAGTATTACTTTATTTCCAGAAAATTTGAAAAGAATCGGGCTCAAGGAAAAATTTTGGTGACCTATTTTGTGTGTCCAAATTTCATCGAATACAGTCCTTACGTGCAATTAGAAGTGGAAAAGAGTATGCTAAGACGGTTGAAAACTTTCAAATCTCGAGACTTAGTAGGTCATCTTTTCCTCGATTTCAAATAAGCTTACTATACAATCTATCGAGACCAGCTATGGCAGATCATGCTCGGATATAGATTCCCAGAAAACGTGGTTGGCAACGATGAGTCGAGTGATGTGTGTCATCCGAACCTGAGAGATACTCTCGAGTCCCTTCGAATCTCGGACAGGGTTACGGCAAGGTGATGTATTGTCGTGTTTCCTATTTAACAATGCAGGATTAGGCTTGTGATTAATGCGTTGAAAACAAAATACATGAAAGGAAGAGGCTCTAGAGAAGACAATGTTAGTCTCCCACCACAAGTTCAGCTCGACGGTGATGAAATCGAACAAAGTTTGCCGAACTACAAAGTTGACCATCTACAAGACATTAATTAGACCGGTCCTATACGGCCACGAAACATTGCTTGTGGGGGACCAACGTACTCTTGGTGTCTTTGAACGGAAGGTGTGCGTACGGTCTACAGTGGAGTCCAGATGAAAGACGCAACGTGGCACTATGGTACGAATAGCCAAATTTCACGACAGAAATCGATAACTCAAAAACCATTTACTTTAGACATATGATGTCTTTGGAAGATTTTATCTTAAAAATAAGATCTATCTTTTGGTCTCGGTGGTGACTATGGTGGTCCTTTTATGTTCATAATAAAAAATCTAACCTTGTATTCTTATGATTTAGAGGAAGTTTTGCTTCGACAGAATTGTAGATAATTTAATTTAATGAAACTTTGCTGAAAAAACCTAATTTCTATCTCATCTACGTATCGGTTTATAACAGTTTTATAACGTTCCTTAGGGTGGGAATAAAAAAACATTTTTTTTGCTCTAATATTTTTATTTCAATTTAAACTTGAGAACTTTGTTTGGATGACTTTTAGGGGATAAAAAGACGCACATTTTGAAGATAAAGGATGGTTGCTAGTATATTGTATAAAAAAAATTTTTTCAAGATATCTTACTCACTTATTTGCAAATGTTTGCAAATACGGAATACGTGAACTGAAAGTAAAAACTTCCAACTACAAGACCTATGCAAAATTGTTTGTCGCCTCTTATCCTCTAGTGGAGTAAAACTTATTTTAAAATTGGTCGTTTTGCATTTTTTTTCTGTATAATTTTCGATCAGCAGCATCAACAATTATCAAGTTCCTTACAAACGTGAGATTTTTATGAAAATTTTAATATATTTTTGTTAACCCATCTCCATTTTTTTTTTTAACATTTTTACAACACATTGAAAATTTTACACTACAAATCATCGTCACTAACACACCTGCGCCATCTGTTGAGCAAACTGTAATGGGTGATAAGGCTGAACAGATAGGGGTAGTGTGCTACCGCCTGTCTCCTCTAAATCATAAGAATACAAAGTTGGAATTTTTATTATGAACATATAAGGACCACCCTAGTCACCACCCAAACCAAAAGATAGGTCTTGTTTTTAAGATAAAATCTTCCAAAGACATCATATGTCTAAAGTAAATGGTTTTCGAGTTATCGATTTTTGTCGCGAAATTTGGCTATTCGTACCATAGTGCGTGTAGGAGGTGAATAAACCACGAATTGCATCAGTTGCTGGGAGAACCTCCTATCGTACACACCGCTAAAATCGGTCGACTACGATGAGCTGGGCATGTCGTAAGAATGTCGGACGATAGCCCAGTTAAAATAATTCTCGACCGACAGGTATAAGAACCCTAGTTTTTATTGATCCCAGAAAAAGGGCCTTACTATTGGGAACAAGTTTGTGCAAACCAATTTTGCTCTTAAGTCTCAAACTTATGCTGAAAATATATCATTCCGTTTAAACGCTTATGCTGCGCAGTGTGCAGCGTCATAAAGAATGACTAATTTGCCTCTAAAAATGCACCGTCATTCTGCATCATCGTACACCGTAACCACAATGAAGGGAGGGAAACAAAGCTGGTGGTAGAATTTTATATTTGGCATCGCCTTCGTCATCAGTCTCCCATCTACTTTCCCACCAACTACAGTTGCAGCATGCCATGAGTAGAACAGTGTACTTTTTAAAAATAAACTTGCATTTGAACTATGTTAAAACACTCGCTCTATATTTCTCTACGCTCGTACACAGCTGACACTAACCCATCACATCGGCGGTATCCTACCGTTCGACCCCCAAAATAGAACACAAGGGTTAAAGTTCTCCACCATTCAAGTACGATTGAACAGATCTCCGAAGAAGTTCCTAATTTGTGAGAATATTCCACTGGTCATGGTTTCGCTTCCACCAGTCGGCGTATTCCCGAACACGGATGGAACTCCATCGACGATATTGATCGTCAAGTTGGCTACATCGCCCGGTGGCAGGCGAATAATTTGGTTCCCCACCTGGATGAATGATTCTCTTGTTTGTGAGCGACTGTCGTCCGAAAGTGCAGTCAGCTGAGCCGCCGCCGACCGACGACCCCGGTTTATGGTCAATCCGTTAATGACGGTTCCGTTGTCGAACATGGCGCTGGTGTTCCGTCGGTTCCCGATGGCAATATTGGCCATAATCGGACGAAGGGTCGTTGATGAACTGCCGGAACTGGCCGAATTGCTACTGCTTCCGCTAGTGGTCGTTGGAAGTAGGTAGTTCCATGGGAACCAGAAAATAGGGACTGCCAATGACGAGGGGAGCTGGAAGATGGGGAAGTGGTGAGAATTTGGATGGGATTAGGTTTGAAATGGAGAAGCTACCACAGCAAGTGTTACTCCAATGAGAGCACAAAACTTAACGGAAATCATTCTGAATTCTAACTGTGACTTGCTCTGACGGGGAGGTTTCATTTTATAGAAGATGGTGATGGTTGTTTTTGGCAAATATTAGATCAACTGTTATCAATGACGCAAAATTCAAATTTCAAGGAAACGAATTTGACCGTCATCGGGAGTAAATTCGTAAACAATCACCTTCCACCTGGGTGAGTGAATTGAACAATCGAATTCAGGGCACAATCCGTCGATCTCAAAACAGTGTCTCTCGGTTTGTAGGTTGTGACATAATTTCTTCTCCGGTGCTCCCTTCCTGTGTATGTGCGCATTGCTGATTTAATAACCAGCCCCACAGCATTGTTATTATGCTATTATGCTACAGCGATTGCTTGCCAGCGTGGAAGTGCGGAGCATGTGAGCTCAATGAAAGCAAACTGCATTAGATTATACGCGATAGATACGATGCTATTTGCTATAATAGATGAGACGCACTGCAAACGAGTGTGGTGTGTCATAGGGTTGTGCTGCGGAAATTGCATTTAATCCAAAGCGAAGTGACCACCCCAGACCGCAGCGCTGGACTCTAACTCTTTTAGTAGTAATTTTACGAGTTGTTAACTCTGCAATTGCAACATACTGGACCACTCCTACTGCTAGGGATTGACTCATTCGTTTCGTTTGCTGCAAATATGTCGGTACAAATTTTATTTGCAACCGCAACCATTTCGTGACGGTAAGTTACGCGCTCCATAGCTCATTACAAGCAAACCAACGAACAAACTAACCTCACACAGGCTTGACGGGTGGATTGGCAAATTGGAGCTTTTGATCTTAGGCATCGCGCGGGATTACAATTGAATGCATTCCTAAGATGCATTAGCTCTAACCTGCAACAATGATGGAGAGGTTGTTTTGTTTTGCTTTCGAATTGTTTGTCGCTAATTTGGAATGATTTTTTCGTTTAAACAATGGAAAAGCGAGACCCGTCGTTTACCAGTGATTGCTCATCATCGTTAACTGCCTCAATTACGGGAATTAATATTACCTTTTCATTTTGAATTGAGGCATTTCAATGCTGTAACTGTAGTCGGGGATGGCATTTTATCTATTTTCATACAAGATGAGCAACTTCGACCTGTTTCGGATACCACCGCCTACGACTGATGTCAAAATCCATCGTTCTTCTTCTTTCTTTTGCATTTCAAGTTTATTGTTTATCACAAGCATGATGTATTTCCGGCTTACAACTTAGTGTTGTATATGCAATTCCACGATTATTATTTGGTAGATTTCGATGCATGGCCATTTTTGCATTCACAGTGGTGTATCGTGGATATCAAAACTGATTGAGCTCATAAAGAACTACATAGATTAGTTAGCAATTTTACCTCTAAATTTGCGAGAGCAGCAACGTATCTGGCTATAACACGGATTTCAAAATGCACGTGAGTGCAGTTCTCATTTAATATCAAAATATTCACAGCCACAAATAATAACTTAATGTGAGGGCCCAATTAACAATTTTGGTTTTAGTAAGATTCCGAAGAGCATAGTTTAGCTTTGAACAATGCTATAAAACCAGCATGAAACTAACATTGGTACTTGAGTGTCCATTTGGCTAAGCTGCACATGGTCTACGACTTAGTATCCTAAAAAGTGCAGCCATTCATCGGCTGAGTTACGTCTCTTTTTACAAAACTGAGTCAAATGGACTCTCATACTGAGTTAGCATTTTCAGCCGTGTTGAGAGGGAGTAAACACAGTGTGGATCCCATCTACAGAATTATAAGAGAAATTTGCTTTCTAGTGCGTATCTTTCCTAGAATTTTTAGCTGAAATTGAACTAGAATCATTGTGCTAGGGTTGAGTTGTAAACCTCACCAGGCTTTTGAAAGGATCTTGCTTAAAATTGCCACTGAGCTAGATTCAGTGGATTCTGTTTTACTCAGAATTCTGGCTATATCTTGTCCTAGAACATGAGAAAATCATGCTTGGATATACAGTTGTGTTCAATATAATAGCAGCGGTTGGCGAACCAATAAAAAATAATAAAACCATAGTCAGGTTATGTGCCATCTATCGAAATTTCTTCATAGTCAATAGTTATAAGAAATCAAAGGGAACTTGTATGAGTGAACCATTTTTGGTAATAAGTACTTTGTAGCATAACCTCTGTTCTTAATGGCAGCTGAACGTTTCATCATCGAGTCGAGGCATTACGAATTAGGTATTGCTGCCTAAAAATCGCGTACCACAGACCATAATTCAACGACATTTTTCTTCAAATAGTACAATTTTCGTCTCATCAATCCACAACACATTCAGCCATTTTTCTTTGGCCCAGTTGGCGGCTATTCATAAACCACGTAGACTTCTCTGGGGGGAGGGGGGTCTGACCAAAATCCACGCTCCATACAAAATTTCAAAAAAAAAAAATGAATGGAGAAAAGTCTACGAGGAGGAAGGGGTTGTCTGAGATTTTCAAAATGAGTCTACGTGGTTTATGAATAGTCCCTTGATATGCGTTTTGGCAAATTTCAGACGATTGAAAACATGTCGTTTCGTCATCAATGGCATGTGAAAGCATGTTTGCTTCTATCAATAGTTGTCTGATAGTAACAGTGGTCGCATGCGCAGGTCTATAGACTGTTCCGATAATTATAAATACACTAATGATTAACCGTCAATTCAGAATGCGTGCAGTATTCAACCAACTTTTGGCTGCGTCCTGATGTTTACATCCAAATTAAATTATGTCATTTTTTTCAAATTTTCGCGCGTCAGTTTGAAAATGCGTGGTCTTTCTCCCGAGCAAAAAAAAAACGGATTGTACACAAACGGTGCACCGTCAGTGGTCTTTCGATCAAAAAACTGGCTAAGGAAGAAGGTGTGAGCGTCGGAGCAGTTCAAACCGCATTAAAAACTGCAGTATCAACAACATTGCTCATTCGTAGATTCCCAGAGACGGGGTAGAAAACCCGGTCCCACTGATCCTACAATCGACAGAAAGGTATGGAACTATTTCAAGCGTAATCCTTCAGCATCAGTCCGAGATGTGGCGAAAAAGCTAAGGACTTCGGCAACTAATGTTATGCCTGCCAAAGAGGGCCTGCAGGGCTCGAAAGCTGTATGACAAACTGCTGTCCAAAAAATTGGGCTGTTATAATGGACGATGATACCCACATAAAACTCAATTATAAAACTCTGCCGGGACCTCAGTTTAATAGCTCGCGGGGGGAAAAGGGTGTCCGGGGATAAGAAAACCATTTTCAACGGAAAAATTGGGGGGGAGGGTTTTGTGGGGGGGGCGATAGGGGGGGGGGGAAAAATATCTCGTCCATAAATTAAGAGAGACAAAAAAAAAGATAAATGTGGTTTTTGTATAAGAGGACCCGACCAGAAGGGCTTAACATAAAAATATCAAAATTATAACAAACCTTGTTACGCCTAACTGATTATGATATAAATTTGTTAAAAATGTTTTCATCTGAATAATTGTGTAACATACTTATAACAAATTAAGATATAATACCCTGGGAGGCACAATCTGCGTGAAGAAATAGATTAATTATAACAATAGCTGATATAATTTTGCTACATCGTAACAAAACTGTTACAAATTTTGTTTTGTTTATGTTATGTCTATATCATAGTTTGCTAATATATTGTTACCTCTTGAGGATGTTTTGTAACAATTTCTGTTATTTTAACTACATCCGCGATCTAAATTCTAACAACCTCTGTTATAAAAAAGGCATAACTGAATAACAACACTTGAAATAATTTTGTTATTTCCTTCTGGTCGGGGATGAATCCACCAAACTGCCCAGAGATTCACCCTATCGAAAGACGACGATGCGAAGCTGAGAAAACACATGAAACCAGCCGGTAGTGTGGTACAATTTAAGAAAGATTGGCCAAAAGTGGTGAAAATGGTAGGAGAAAGCACTGTGCAGAAGCTTATGAGTAGTGTTAAGGGAAAAGTTAGAGAACTCGCCTACCCTACAAAAAATCAAGCAAATTGAAATGAAGATGGAAAGAAAACATTGTTATTTACTATGTTTGAGAATAAAATAATCAAAAATCACAGTATGGTCTTTTTATTTGAGAAAGAAAGTGTACACTTAGGTCTTTTTTTTTAGGGGGGGTTGTTTTCCTTTTTTTTTTAAAACCCGTAAAAAAAACGAAATAGAGTGATCAATTCAAATGCATAAACATTATTAATTGTTTCAAGTTTGTTTGCATGTGTTGTTTGCAATGGTCAAAATACAGTTTTTAAAATTTTGAGTATGTACTCCAAAAATTATGAATTTTTTGAAAAACTGCCATATGATTACTTTTTGCCTAAAACGAAAAGTGTGATTTGAATTAGATCGATAAGCTGTTCCATTCTGTAGTTATCGCCAAAAACAAACCGTGTAAAAAAATACCTAAGTGTATTTTTATTGTTCGGAACAGTCTATAGATCGTCTCTAATTTCGTTTGAAGTCGATACGAACAATTTTTGCAATCATCCGATCGATTCTCTGGGCAGGGCAATGCTTTCGGCCACGAGTTTCAGCTTTGGCCTTCCATTTCAAAGATTTCCTGACCATTTTGGCAGAGCATCTTACTGTTTGCTGGACCTGCCTTCCTTGATAAGCATTTTTATCGAACTCCGATGTTCCGGGGTGCAATGTTTACGACGCTTAATTTTTCTGCGAAAAACGAAGAAAAAAACAAAAACTAAACCTTATTTTGTGAACATTTTTAACCAAGAACGATTTTAAATTAGGTCCTTACAAGCCTCTCAAAATTTGAACTCATTTAGTTAAAACTATATGTGCATAACCCATAGTCAACCAAAGTAGTCAACCTAGCAAATTTACAATCTACTAAGCAACACTTTTGCAACACATCACTTTTCGAAGAAAAGTAAGTAATGAAAGCTGTTATTCATTCAAGTCGCTAGTATCTTTTAATTTAGCTCAATCAACTGCTCAGCATGCAATATTATTGTTTCTGGCCCAGGGATAGAGTAGACAAATCATGGCTACTAGGGCACACTGCACAATATAATGTTGCTGACTGAGCAACTGTTTGATCGTGGTAAAAGATTATCAATCTCTAAAATAAGGAATAACTTTTTAAAAATGACGATTGGCTCAAAAACAATATTCGGCCAAGTGGGATTATTCTGTTAGAAGCCTTTATGGAAATACTAGAAAACAGTGAACGAAAATTTAGCTCCCCCTTACATTAATTTTCACATAAACGTCTGATAGCGTGTGCAGTGTCAGTTTCTTATCAAATGTGATAAAAGTTTGGGAGGCTGCGCAGAACGCAATTTGGAATCGTTTAAGCATAGAGGAGCGGCAATTTCAAAATTTCCATCCTAGATGGAATGGAGATGGATGAGCATATTTGTCTTAAGATTCTGAACAAATCCTTCTGGATATCCTGATTTCATCATACTCGGATTTAGATGCAAATCAGACTGAGGAATCTGATCAAATCTTGTTTAAAAGCATGTTTTTTTTTAGAAATAGGCCACACCTGTCCCCAGTGGGCAGATAGCGAGCGAAAGTAGCCCTGAGGGATGGATGAAAAGCACGAAAAAAAATTACAAGTCCCGAACCCGATGGGCTATGGCCTGGCAGATCCAGACCGTATTGCACGTCTGGCTGCTCTGCCACGCTGAGAGGGGTGGAGCACTAGACCGTATTGCACGCCTGGCTGGTCCGCCACGCTGAGAGGGGTGAAAAAAATTACCCGGTGGTCTCTGCCATGGCGGACCCCATGAACATACACTACGCTCAGGTTCGAACCCATAGGTAGCAAGCCAAGAGCGTCGGCCGTGGTGGACGTCAGCGAGGTTTTCCATATTTTACCCATCCGGTCGGAAGGACCGACGGGGCAACTTTTAGCAAATAAAAGTCGGAGGGCTAGTGTGAACGAAAGTGAAATCCAAATTTGAGTGCAAATGCCCTACACGACGAATAGGATAATTCCCTACGCATAACTTCCCGGTCGGGGTGTCGAGGTGACCTTGTGAGCCACAGATACCAGCGGTGGCGAGCAGCCGGTCCACCAATCAAGCCAACCTAGTGCAGCGTGGTCGGACGCATCGAGGCCATACATCCCGACCGAAGAGCGACCCGAGGGTGGTAGTGTGCGAGTGGTATTGAAATTCATTCGAGATGTCCTAAAATATCGAAACCTTTGAGCAAAATATAGCTCCCCAGTGGTAGCCACCTTAGTCTATGACAGCTTATAGACTGTCTTCGGTACCAACAGGTAATCTTCTCAGGCTGTGTGACTATGGTCAGTTGTGATTTTTCTTTCCCATTACGTTTAAATTAACTTTAAGGCCTCTTGAAACCACAACACAGTAATAGCAATGTTGTGTAGAATCCAACAAGACTCATTCCGTGCTCTGATCGAGACCATCAATCGACTTTCAGATATAATATCCTTCACCGTCGTTGCAACAGTTGGATCAATTCTGATAATCCAGGGAATGAACAACTTTCTCGCCGGCTTGGATTGGAACACGACCCTTGCTAACGGGGATGCGAATTTTGCTGCTTCGACTATGTGTGGTATTTTGCTGTACGCTGTTGATCAATTTGTGCCTAAGAAACTCAACCGTAAGCCTCCCAATCCTGCTTGGTCTAATTCCGACCTGAAAATCTGAAACGGGTTAAAGGGGCTGCTCTGAGGAAACACAACATTTATCCCCCGATTCCACGAAGCCAAACTACGCACGTGCCAACGACGATTACAAATACACCAATAACAGCATGTACAACGCTCATCAGTCTCAATTGCAGAGCCGTCTCAAAACTAAACCGAAGACCTTCTGGCGGTTCGTGAATGAACAACGGAAGGAAACTGGTTTACCCTCCACTATGACTGACGGCACTCTTGAAGCTGGCTCTGTCGTGGATATCGCCAACTTGTTCCGTACGCAGTTCAGCAGTGTCTTCTGTGACGAAATTCTGGATGCCGAGGGCCTCGAAGCTGCTACTAGCAATGTTCCCCGCATGTCTGTATTTGGCTTTGCACTCACTATCCAGAGTGACGTGGTGATTTCAACCGGGAAGCAGAAACTCAACTGGATGCGGTCCTGATGGTATTCCTTCAAATGTCCTGAAGCCTTGCCTTAACACACTCGCTGCGCCCCTGGCTACGGTCTTCAATTTGTCATTAACATCCTCCGTGTTTCCTGAATTCGATAAAATGAATCATCAGATTGCAATTTCCAAATACCACAAAATACGGGTTCACGATCAATTGTTGAACTGTTTCCGCTCATACCTGACTGGTAGAACTATGCCTGTGAAGATTTCAGATTATGCTTCGTCTAGCTTTCCAGTAACATCCGGCGTTCGTCAAGGCAGCCACCTTGGTCCATTCCTTTTCCAGTTATATATGAACGACGTGAACTTGGTCCTCAGATGCCTGAAATTATTCTAGGAGTACGACTTGAAGCTGTACTACGATATAAAATGCCCACAATACGCCCACTTTCTTCAGCAGGAACTGCAAGTGTTCGACGACTGGTGCCGGATCAACAGAATGTCCTTGAATGTATCCGTATGCTCCGCTAACTACTTTGGACGAAAACGTACGATGAATCATTTCGAGAAACATTCCAACTGGGCTGTCGTCCAACATTCTTACGACATGCCCAGCCCACCGTAGTCAACCGATTTTTGCTGTGTATACGATGGGAGGTTTTCCCAGTAACTGATGCAATTGGGAGGTTTTCCCAGTAACTGATGCCTCCTCCACGTCTTCCATCTGCACTCCACCGTACGCAAACCATCCGTTCAAAAACACCAAGGACGCGTTGCTCCTTCACATGCAACTTCCTAGTTTCGTGGCCGTAGAGGACTACCGGTCTAATTAATGTCTTGTAGATGGTCAACTTTTTAGTTCTGATCGCGTACCTACAACGTCGAATTTTGCTGCCGTTCGAACAAAATGCGTTTCCGCGCTTCCACTTGATTCCACGCCATTTTACCAATTGCAACAAGAATGTAAACATGTTGTACCACAAAATGAAGTGGGGAGTTTCAGCTGTCATATAATTGGAACGTTTCAGCGACCCGTGAAATAATTCAAAAACTACACTGAAAGAAAAGTGTCGGAAATTTAACGTGGACAGGCTTTATGATGCATGCCCAAGTAACAATTTTGGTTTTATTCCGGGTTTTGTTGATAAAACTACATTCAAAACTGTTTTGTCTACCAACACCTCCTCTATGCTTCTTTAAAGCCGAAATTTGTACAAAGTGGCCCACTCCATAGACGGTTGTGAAAGCAAGCTAATAAAACCTTTATAAGACCATAAAGATTTTGAAAACGTTCTAGTGAAAGATGTTATGACAACTTGAGAACCTTCATAAAACCTATTGGCTGCCATGAAAACCAGCATACGGCCTTATGGTCACAGCTGTCAAACTTCACTGTTATATCGTGGTTGATTTTTGTTGTTGTGCTTTGTTCGATTCTTTGCTCTTCTGATTCATTTATCAGTAAATAATATTTAAGAAAATAGTTTAACTGTTGCGGGAAATTTTGTTCCACTACAAAATATCCAAAACCAATTGAGTTTTATACAGCGTATCATGCTTAAAATCATATGCGCATTTAATTTTATGGTGAATATTGGCACGATAAAATCCAAAACTTAATGCGCCTCGGAAATGATGCGAGTTTACAACAGCAAAAACAAAACTAAAACAAATATATTCGATAAAATAATCATGCATTTCCTGAAAGTTGATGGAATTCAATATGGTTATCATGGAATTTAATATGGCATTAACATTGAAATTGGTCTCCGATCTACAGTTCATTTGCATTATATTTAAACTTTGGTGCATTTATTTTTCAACATTTCAATTATATCTTGTATTTCAATATTGCTATTGGAAAAAGCACAGTTTTGCCAGAAAGCCAACTTTTTTTCGCGATGACTACTATGAAACTATTTGGTCATGTTTTTTTGCCGTTTTAAAACCACACGACTTCCCTCAATGCCAATTTGCCGTTTGATGCATTTACTGGAGGCAAAATGGTTTTAAAATGCTTCTTCAACTTACCATAATAAGATAATATGAATGAGTCCTAAAACGGCATTTCAAAACAATATTTTACGAGTTCATAAAGTCGAAATAAAACCTGACAAAAATGTGACACCTATTGGCACCTCTTGGTGCCATAATAAAACCAGATTGATTTCTAGTGGTTTTCATAAAACTTTAATAAAACTTAATAAAGGTGGATGGTTTTGGCAATGTTACTTAGGTGATGCAACCAAAATCAACTCCTGGACCTAAATCTAGACGTACAAGCCACTAATTCCAGTGGCTTTTCGTCCATATGTGCAGTTGGAGCCCAGCACGACCTTTTCTAACGGTTTTTGGGTAGTACATACAAGCGTTTGAGAGTTTGGCTTTATCAGCAGTTGATGGATACAAAATTCGGTCGAATTTTTATCCTTCTAAACAAATGATTGTGTCGCATTTTTTTTTCAAATAAAAGTAAAGTGTGATGAAACCATTTTAAATAAATGAATTTTGTTTGTGGCCGAGAAAAAAGAGCAAAGGTATGTAGAATAAATATACTGTTTGCATTTATTGTAATATATCCCAACGACGAGTTAATAAATTACCTTGTCATTTGTCTCTTTTCCCTTCCCAACCAAAGTGATCATCGGTTCTAATCAGAAAACTATTCCACCGTGAATCCCCTACTAAGGAACGATATAAATATTAATATATAAACAACAATATCGCAACAGTTACGAGCCTACTGCCATTAAGCACACGGTCTGTCACCGGGTGTGCATGACGTACTATGCATTATCCCTTTGTAATTGCGACGGTGAGCTTTATGATCGAACAACCATGTACAACTCAAATGAAAACATTACAACGTCCACTTTGCAATGCACTCCGATTAATTGAATCGACTCGAAGCGAGAGTGTCTTACTCTATTAGGGTGGTTCAAAGATGGTGCCTGTTCCACCCCTCCCATTCGATTCGAAATCAGGTCTTTTGGCCTTTCTCGAAAAATTTGAACTTAATTGGTCGTTAACTCGAACTGCACTGGCCCTATGAAGTTTCTTTGGGAATTTTGTTCTCATTCTTCTATCTTTTCGGTATAAGAGCATACAACAATGTTTGCCATCTGTGTTTACGAGAAATTTGGGTGAAGAGTCAGGACCTGATCTGGAATCAATTGAGAGGGATGGAGCAAAAGCGATACTTTGAACCACCCTAATATCTGAGTCTCAAACCCAAAAAAGGAAATTCCAGCTAATAATACACTCACTGCGATCGGATTGGCCGATTATTTGCATTCTCTTGCAAGTAGGATTCCTTGTCTATCCTTATACCGACTCGAGTAGAAGACAATGCAAATGAACGAGAGGCTTTGTTTGCAATCGCGTGATTTATCGATCTAATTCACATTCCTAGGAGAATTCGCTCACATTGCTAGAAACACTCGTCGATAATTCCGTTCGCATTGCTGACCGTTTCACTAACAAATCTTTTCCATTTCTCTCTTTCCAGGTAATTTCCCTCAATCTTGATAATGTCGAAGCGAGAAACGATCCTTCCATTAGTCAGTAAAATAACCTGCCAAGTCAACGGAAACAAAATCCGATAAATCGCTTCAAGGTCTTCGCTCGCTCTGGAGGTCGACATAAATTATGGAATCAATACCGGCAGTATAATTCTTCGTCGGCCAAGAAGGTAGAGCTTGCTTATTAACTTGGCACATGTTGGGCATGCCGCAGGGAGAGCAATGTGGTCGCCCTGCGTAGAACAAGTGACGTTAGACGAGGAACGAATTTAACGGGAAACAATCATCAAATCTAGACTGTGTCAAGGGCGGCAGTTTTCGTCGTTGCCGTGGATTCCAAATGAAGTCATGAAAAGCGAAAAATAAGGACCACCCACCGACCGCGCCATCCTTCCAACAGGGGGTGGAAATTATACGAAATTTAACCTACACCTACTTTCACTCCAGGGTGCACGAACGTAGCTGTTCGATGAATGAATTGTAGGAACTTCTGTGAACAAAGTTCCCCCCTCTCCAGCAACTGGATATTTTCACAATTAGAGGTTTGTTTTGATTTGTTATGATGGGTTGGCGGTGCTTTTTGGGGGTTATGACGATGCGTGACTGGCGGTGAAATAGTTCTGAAATACATTCGATTCATTTCATTGCCAGGCACGTTCCGAGAATGACCTTGTCGTCGGGAAAACTTCACGTTCGACGACGGTTGAGGTCGTCGTTTGCTCGTTTGCGAAGATTACGCTTACGCGAAGGAGAGCGAGTAATTTTCAATGAAGGTCATGGAAACAAGACGATTTACCATCGCAATCTTTACGGGAACGACCCAGATTCCGCAAGACGCAGCCATCAAACACTCATTGGTGTTGTTCTAGCTGATGTAATTGTTTACGTTTGTAGCATCATCCGGATCCGAGCGATTCGAAGCGTCTCGGCCACCGTGGTCGTTGACGTCGTCGTCGTCGTTGTCGATGGGTATGAGTGAACATGCACTAAACTTCCTATCTTCAGGTTCTGAGGGTTAACATTGAAGCACTCAAATAGGTAGGCTCTGCATTGTTATAGCCGTGATAAGACTTTTCGTTGATGATGTATTCATTTGACGATGGTTGAAATGAGTTGACTGACTTGTTCGGATGTAACAAGATCGGTGACTTTGTAGTGACCACTTTTGTTTCCTGAGAGTAAATTAGATTTATCGAGTTTTCGTTGTCAAAGAATGAAATCAACTAATTTCTTCAATTAGGTAAAAGTGTTATTGCGATGCTCAATACATTGTTTGAGTAAGACTCATTAATTAAAATGACCAGACTCGTTACATTGTCTGTCACAATCTGTTCGCTCACTGATCAGAAAACTGTGAGTTCGGTCCATTTTTTAAGTGCATTATACTTGCAATTTTAATTTTGTTCAAAAACTTCTTAGCAAACCCCAAGCCGATTTTCAAGTGCAACAGAACTTCAAACGTCCCACCACGTACGATGGTTGAACTTTTCGCGTAAAGGTTCCACTGCCGTAAACAAATTGATAAGACTGGAATTTTCTATACTTCATCCTGCATGTGCTGGATGATCTGTTGATAATTTGCTTCAGTTTATATTCTTTGTTTCAGTTTTTATTCCTGCCCTGTCGCGTGATGAAGTTTGGTGTCATCAACCAGCAGCGGTTGATTGCGATATGAATGCAGCTTATTTCAATTCACAATGCAAGAATAAAGAGCAATCATCCAGTCCGTGCTTGACTTCTACTAAATCTTCCAGATTTTATTAAGTGGTCACAGCCTTTTGAACTTTTGTTTTTGTTATTTCGAGTGGTTTTTCTATAGTTATCTTATTTATTAGTTGTCTAATTTGCTTTATCAGTACACAGGTTACTAGTTCAGTTAACACTGATTCGTTAAGCTTCAATTATGTTTCCATGAGTCTAGGATAGCCTAGTCGGTAAAAGCATGGTTTTAAAGGGTGTCCACGATAAAATTGCATCACATAAAATAATGCGGCTAAATCCAGCCTTTCGTCCCATTGCCATCAAACTTGCAGAATATTGAATGAAACTGTTAAAATGAGTTTAGGCATTTTTATTTTATTCAATTTCGTCCATACTTTTGCCATAAAATCACCCATGGGAACTTCAGAAAAATTCTTCAGAGAAAGTCATGGAATTTCTTCAGAGAACTTCATGGAAGTTCACGTATAAACCTCACATGACTGCTCGCCGATATTTCACTCCAGGCTCCTACGAAACACCTCCCTTCTTAGAGTTCCATACAGGGGAACCGCCTACGGGACGAATTCTGGAATGATTGCAGTGCAACGTGCCTTTAATCTTCCTAAGATATCGGAGTCAATATTGACCCATGGCGCAACTTCAATGCACTCTATCTCTTTTATTTTTAAACCAATCGGGCTGAAATTTTCTGACTTTCAATAATTACCGGAATTCTTATTTTCTCAAAAAAAAAAATTCTTTTTTCAAATCAGTTTAAGGTGGTTGTACAAAAAAGGGACACATAAAACATTAGGGTCAATGTTGACCCGGATTTCAACCCTTCGTAAAATTTCGAAATTTTAAGTTAGATTTATGTTAATTTAAATTAACACCTAACTTGATCACTTTTTCTAAAAAAAAAACTTAAACACTTTTTTAAACTATCACTAGCAAACGCGAGCAAATTCCGTTAAATTCCACTACAGATAGCTTATCTTTTGACAGATAGGCCTATTTGAGAGTCAATTTTTGTGCATTATTTGAAGGGTTCTGGTCTCAAAAATGTATTGGAACAAAAAAAAAAAACTGGTTCCGGTAACATTGTACCCCGGGAATCTGCCACAAAGGGAAGGAAGTTTTAGTTTGGCTGTTTTAACAGAAATGCATATAAAACATTCCAGACTGATTCCAGAGAATTGACTTCTTCAGCAAAGTTTCTCAGTGCGTAACGAATCGTCTTTTGATATTATCATATTAGTTCCAGATCGTGCTGCAGAGATGGCGCTGCAGTCTATTTTTGCCAAATCAAGCTCTAGAGAGTTTCCGTCTTCCAAAAAGTTGTATGGAATTTAAAATAAAGTCATTTGACATTATCAGATTAGTACCAGATTTTGCCGCAGAGGTGGCGCTGCAGTCTATCTTTGTCAAATAAAGCTTTAGAGAGTTGCCGTCTTGGGTAAAATTGTTGGGACTGTAAAATGTAGTCACTTGACATTATCAGGTTAGTTCCAAATTGCGCCGCAAAGATGGCACTGCAGCTTTAGAGAGTTGCCATCTTCGGTTAAGTTGTTGAGAATGCTACATGAAGACATTTTAAATAATCACATTACTTTCAGATCGTACCGCAGAGATGGCTCTGCAGCCTATCTTTGCCAAATGAAGCTATAGAGAGTTGCCGTATTCGGCAAAGTTTCTCAGTATGTCTTTGTCGTCTTTTGAGATTATAAGATTAGTTCCAGATCTTGCTTCAGAGATGGCGCTGCAGTCTATCTTTGCTAAATGAAGCTCTAGAGCGATGCCATCTTGGATAAAGTTTCTCAGTATGTCATGTGTCGTCTTTTTAGTTCCAGATCTTGCCGTAGAGATTGCACTGGAGTCAATCTGTGACAAGTGAAGCTCTAGAGAGTTGTCGTCTTTTTTTATTATATTAATTCCAGATTTTGTCGCAGATATGGCGCTGCACTCTATCTTTGCTAAATGAAGCTATAGAGAGTTGCCAGTTGATTAGTATTTCATTTTCCGTCTTTTGAAATTATCAGATTAGTTTCAGCATAGAGAACACACATATAAGTTAGAACAAGATGTCTTCAAAAAATTGTGTACGAATTCAAATCAAAATACGTTAGTACCTCGTCAAAATTACTAACGCTACACAAACAGCATGTTGCGTTAGCCAGTGGTGAATGCAAATACAGTAGGTTTCCGTTTTTGGCAACATGACCTAATAAGCCAAGTATTTCCATAGAGTTAGTTTAGTTCTATTTAGACAACCATGTTAAAAGGATCCCTAAATAATATTCTAGTGAAATTAGAAATTGCATTAAGTGTTAGATGGTTTTCTAAAAAAGCAAAGAAGGCAAAAAATATGTGTTTGCAAAAACGGAAACCTACTGTATTTATATTTACCACTGACATCAACTTAAGATGTTTGTGATAGCAGCGCCACCATTAAAGGGTGTACGGAATCAAATTGCGACACACACAAATATTCGACAAAATTCGCCCGTTCAACCAATCATCTTCAAACTTTCAGGGAGTAAAATAAAACATGTTATGAATATTTTCCCATGTTTGTTTTATTCAATTTCAATTCCATATCCAAATGCACGAAACTTCTTCTTTACACTACTCATAAGGTCCTGTACAACATTTGGACCAACATTTTTTTTTGCGTGGCAATCCATTTTTTCTTCATATCTTCCTCCGATTTCACTTCCTTAGGATGCTTCCGAAGTGTCTGCTTCATGATGGCCCAGTACTTTTCAATTGGCCGCAGTTCCGGTGCGTTCGGAGGGTTGAGATGCTTCGGCACGAAATTGACCTCCTTAGCCTTGTACCACTCCAAAACCTCTTTCGAGTAATGGCACGAGGCTAAATCCGGCCAGGAAATCGTAGGACCATCGTGTGACCTCAGAAGAGGAAGTAGACGCTTTTGGAGGCATTCCTTTAGGTACTCCTGCCCATTGACCGTTCCAGTTGCCATGAATGGGGTGCTCCGCTTTCCACACGAGCAAATTGCTTGCCAAATCATATATTTTCTGGCAAACTTTAACATCTTCTGCTTTCAAACGTCCTCAGGGACATCGAATTTATGATGAGCAGTGAAAAACTGGAGCCCCGGAAGCTGCCGGAAGTCTGCTTTTACATACGTCTCATCATCCATAACGAGGCAATGTGGTTTCGTCAACATCTGGGTGTAGAGCTTCCGTGCACGTGTTTTACCTACCGTATTCTGCCGTTCATCGCGATTAGGCGCCTTTTGGACTTTGTACGTGTGTAGTCCTTCACGTTTTTTCGCATCTTGCACAAAAGCTTTGGTTTGATTCAGTTTCTTCGCCACATCTCGAACTGAACTGTTGGGATTCCTCTTGAAAGCTTGAAGTACCCGCTTGTGATCCTTAACACTTTACGGAGATCCATTTTTGCCACTTTTTTCTTTCCGATCGATGGTCAAACATTCGTGGTACCGATTTAAAACATGAAACACCGTAGAATGTACCATTCCCAGCTTCCTGCTGATGGCACGATGAGAAAGATCCGGATTTTCGAGGTACGTGCCGCTGCTGTTCTTCCGACTCCATCTTTGCAACGATCGCACATCTGCTAGTGAAACTTACACAGCGTAAACAAATACACATTGAACTAATTCCACCCAAAATTTCAACAGAAAATACCCAACGGGTAAAAAGTTACAGCCATTTAAAAGTGGTGTAATTTGATTCCGTACAACCTTTATGTTGCTACTTGTGTTGTCTTTCTGAAGTGACCGTTAAATTTCTTACACACTTTTCAAATTCGAGTTAGATGTCTGTTCTCTATGGTTCCATATCTTGCTACAGAGATGGCGCTGCGATCTATCTCTGCCAAATAAAGCTTTAGAGAGCGGCCGTATTCGGCAAAGTTTATCAGTATCTAAAATGCAGTTATCAGATGGGGTTGTTTTTTAATTATCGTAAAGGTTTGGGCCGAAGGATCTCACATTTTCGTGAAATTTTGCCCGCGAGTAGCGTTTATGGGTTTATGGACAAAACAATATTTAAAAAAATCAGGTTTGCCAGTTTACTCGGGAAGCTCCTATTAAAGTTTTCAGTGTCTCACAAAATCACCAATTTCGAAAATTCATAACTCAAGAACGGAGCATCATAGAACAAAGTTTTTTTTTTCCAAATTGTAAGGACATTCTCAAAAATATTATCCAAAAAAATTTCCCTAAAAAAATTCCACAGAGCAGGAAAACTCCAAAGAAAAATCTATGACCTAAATCATGGCAAATTTCCAACAAAAATATTTTCTTGTTTAACAGATCCTAAGCTTCAAATAAGAAATTTTTTGGGGATAGCTGTGTTGTTCTCGAGTAATGTTTGAAAAACTCGGATAACAATTAAATAAAATGTGATAATATATCTTACATTCGAAATGTAGTGTTGAATATATAGCATTATTTTCGTTATGCGGGTACTGAACAACTTTGCCGAAGACGACTACCCTCTAGTCTAGAGTTTCATTTGGTGAAGATAAACTGCAGTGCCATCTCTGCTGCAAAATCTGATAACATAATATTGACAAAAGACGACATATTTCATACCGAAAAACTATGCCTAAGACGGCAACTCTCTCAAGAGCTTCATTTGACAAACAAAGACTAGAGCTCCATCTCTGCTGAAAGATCTGGAACTAATATGATTATGTCAAAAGCCGACAAATGTCACAATGAGAAACTTTGTCCAAGATGGCAACTTTCTAGAGCTTCATTTGACAAAGATAGACTGCAGCGCCATCTCTGTGGCGAGATCGTGAACAGGGCTGGCAAATGTCATTTTCAATGAAAAATGACCTACGATTTTTACCGAACTACGTGTGAAAATCTCATCGGGGGAGAAAACGATGATGGAGATTTTCTTCTAAATCTCATCGAATTTTTCGTCATGACAGAACGTGACAGTGTTTTGGTCATCGCTATTACAAGCACATTTATTGATATAATTGTAAGTTTCATAACAAAACTTGAAATAAAACGTCCACTCTGTCAATTACATATTATTGCTTGGCTAATTTCGAGTAAATTATGGAGAGTGTGAGCTGTTTAGTGGAATACCTGTAACTATAAAATAAGAAGAATGATTAGTAATTTCCATTTAATTCCAACTACCTTTATTGCTTATCTTGACAGATACGCGTATTTCGTCTACAATGTGCAGACTTCTTCAGTGTCGTGTACTAATACTCGACTAATTAGTAATTTCGAGTAGACTAGTTAGAAATTTGCAAAACAAAATCTCATGACTTAATGATGGTGTGAGAATGACAAGAAATTTCATGATAGTTCATTTCTTTTCGTGACAGTGAGATGGCCTGTTTTTTTCATTGTCAGATGATGGCCGTGAGATTAGCCAGCTCTGATCATGAACTAATACGATGCTGTCAATAGACGGCAAATTACATTCTAGAAACTTTGCAGAAAACGGCAGCTCTCTAGAGTTGATTTTGCAAAGAAAGACTGCTGCGCCATCTCTGCGGCAAGATAATGAACTAAGATGATAATCTCACAAGATGAAAAAGGACATACTGAGATACTTTGCCCAAGACGACAACTCTCTAGAGCTTCATTTGGATATACTGCAGCGCCAATATCTGGAACTAATATGCTAATGTCAAAAGACGACAAATGACATACTGTGAAACTTTGTCCAAGGCGGCAATTCTCTACAACTAATCTGGAATGTTTTCTATGCAATTCTGTTCACACATCGAAATCAAAACCTCCCTCCTTTTGTAGCAGATTCCCGGTGGCCAATGTTACTGGAACCAGGTTTTTCCACCACCAATGCATTTTTGAGATCATAAACCTTTCAAATGGGGTGTGAACATTGTCTCTAGGTTGAAATTTCATAATTCTAAAAAGGGTTTATATCCGGGTCAATATTGACCCTAATGTACTATGTATCAGTTTTTTTTTAATACCTGAGGAAAGTAAATTGTGTGTCGTCTGTTTTTGATTTTGATATGTCGCGAGACTATACAAGAAGACTGTTTTTGTTTCCGTTAAGATAGTTTGTTTTTATAATTTAAACACCAAATTAGTCTGTTGATAATTAAATCAAATAAAAAAATTAATAAAATTGTACTGGGTTCCTAGCCATTGAGGAATTGGTGGAAACGAGAGAGCCGATGAACTTACAAGACTCTGATAGTCTCATCAGTTCGTACGACATGAACCCTTTTGTGGTTTATCTGCTTCTTCTCTTAGAATGGAGATGAAAGCCTGGGAATGCTTAAAAGTGGAGTCAAACTGGGACAACGCTTTCATAGGCAATCAAAGCGGTTCATTACTCCAAACATTTCAATGATTCGCAAATTACTTGAGCTTGCCAAAAATGATCTAACTATATATTCAGGCCTTATAACTGGCCACTGCCCAAGCCGTTATCAGCTGATAGGAAAACTTCAAGATGATGCACTGCCCGGCAATTTCTCACAAAAAATTTAAGTTCTTCAGCAAAGGGCTACTAGAACCCATTGAGATTTGAGAACAAACTCCAGTACGGTATTGAACTTTATTCGGTGTGTTATACCGCCCTGGAACAACGCGTTAAGTCAAACATTGGCAATCACTTCTAGCAATAGTGATGCGTCATGCTGACAATATGTAAAGCAAAAAAAGGGATATGTCACAATTGATCTAAAAATTGCTTGCAGTGATGAAGATACCTGACATGGAATAAAAAAAAACCGATTGGACTAGGAGTAAGGGTGCCGCTGGGGCACTCACAAAGTGTGATGGTGGTTTACTTCATTTTGGGAAAACAAGATATTTAACAGCGCTTTTAGATTTAGAACAACATTAAGGATGCTGGTGGTGCCACTCACAAGGTGTGATGGTGGTTTTTCATAGTGAGCTTTTACTTGCGCTTGATAGCCGATTTGAACAGATTTGAACACCACCAGCAAGGAGGCTGCTGGGGTCACTCACAAAGTGTTTGTGATTTTTCATTGGGAAGAAAAAGTATGTTTTTGTTGTTGTTAAAGCCTAGCCACGTTAAATTTCGGACACCAAAATAATAGCAGCAAGAGAAATTTACACATAATTCAACAAAACTGATTGTTTATTTCACAATAAGGAGTGTATCGAATATAAGCTATCCACATACATTTGCGTTGTACGCATGTATTTGTGATGGTTTTTTATGCTCTGAACACTGCATGCTGTGCGTTTGACTGTCAGCTTTCTTTTGTTTACTTGTTTGTGTGGTTCAAATTCTGCGTTTTCAAAATGTCGCGTATTGAAAAGGAAGTGAAAATTAAGGTTCTGGACACATGGCTAAGTGAGAAGGATATTACTATGCGAAAATTGGCGAAGCGGTTTGGAATTCCCGGTTCTTCCAACCCGAAACTGGAACAGAAAGTGGTATCTCTAATCATGAAGAACAAATCAATGTCAATACGTGATTTGGCCAAAAAAGCAGGAACGAGAGTGTCGGAATGATCCAGCGTATCAAGAGGCGAAACCACCTGAAGACCGACAAGAAGCAGAAAATCTCGAAACAAATTGCAGAACAGAAGAAGCGAGCAGCAACAAGGGCCCGGAAATTGTATTCGCGTCTTTAGCAGCGTCCGGATGCATGCGTTTTGATGGACGATGAGACCTATGTAAAGGAGGACTCAAAAACCCTTCCAGGTCCACAATACTTTACTGCCGTCGTTGGGGAGGATGTGAGCGATGCGGACAGGTCGATTCAATTGGAGAAATTCGGTCGAAAGGTACTGGTATGGCAAGCAATATATTCCTGTGGTTTGAAGTCAACCATTTTTTACACTACCGGAACTATAAATGCGGAAATCTATCGATCTGAGTGTCTCCAGAAGAGATTGTTGCCTTTATATAAGAAGCATAGTACACCTCCACTGTTTTGGCTGGATTTAGCGTCGGCTCACTATGCCAAAACCACTCTCAATTGGCTTGCGGAAAAGGGTATAGATTTCGTTGAGAAAAATATCTATCCACCAAATTGCCCTCAGCTTCGACCCATCGAACGTTACTGGGCAATCGTGAAGAGGGTCTTCAAGAAAACTGGTCAGGCAGCTGGGAACATGCAGGAGTTCAAAAAAATTTGGGCTCAAGCGTCCAAAAAATGCGAACTTGATGAAGAGCATTCGATCCAAAGTTCGAAAATTCGTGAAGGAATAACTTAAATTTCATCCGGTCTTCATTATGTTCAAGTTTAACCTCGTACAATAAAGGATCATTTTTTTGTATGAATAAAATATCGGTTTTTAACATAATTTGAAAGAAAGTTTGTGGATAGCTTATTTTCGATACACTCCTTAATAGAGTTATATCTACATTAGAAACAGTTGATTAAGATGTTAACTTTTCTTTCTGTAAAATTCACGAACTTTTTCTTGTGTACACCCGCCATCAGGTTCCGTACGGTATCCTCAGAAGCGCCCGCCGTGACGATTCTCCATCTTCTCTTGAAAACATCGGTACCATTTGCTTTCTTCTTAGTTTCGAAGATTTTCCGCTTAACTAAAGCCCAGTACTTCTCTATTGGGCGAAGTTCTGGACAGTTTGGTGGATTCGCTGTTTTTGGCACGTATTTGACCTCTTGTACCTTATACCATTCCAGGACGGATATCGCATAGTGACAAGAGGCCAAAACAGAGCTGGACAGTCGTGGCGTCTGATAAACGGTAGCAACCGCTTTTGCAGACATTCTTTCTCGTACACATCCTTATTGATAGTGGCGGTAGAGACGAAGCTTTTAGATTTTCGACCACCATTACATATGGCCTGCCAAATCAAATACTTCTTCGGGAATTTGGACATCTTCTTTGTCCGGAAATGCTCGGCAACTGCGTTCCTTAGCATTGCGGTGTAAAAGCCTGACCTGGAAGCTGTTTAAAGTCTTCGAGTACGTATGTTTCGTCGTCCATTGTGTTACAAGAAAATGTTTGCAAAAAAATGGTGTAAAGCTCCTTAGCACGACTTTTTGCAGTGAAATTTTGCTTGTCACGGTTGGGCACCTGCCTCTGCTTCACTTTTTGTACGTATGATTTTGACTTCCCAACTTTGCGAACCAAATTTTGCCCAGAAAGATTGGGATTTTTCTCAATAATGGCTGCCAAATTTTTGATCCATTTGTCGGGAACATACTTTTAGATTTGTTTCACTTCCAACCTTCCGATCCACAGTCAAGCGCTGGTCAAATGAGTTGCAAACACACAACAGTTTCTTGGCAAGATCGCGTACCGATAAATTCGGATTTTGCTGCCGTTCGTACAAAATGCGTTTGCGCTCTTCGACTTGATTCGAAGCCATTTTACTGAATGTAACAAGAATGTAAACATGTTGTACCACGAAATAAAGTGGAGAGTTTCAGCTGTCATATAAGTGAAACGTTTCAGCGATCCGTAAAATAGTTCAAAATCTACACTGAAAGAAAAGTTTCAGAAATTTAACGTGGACAGGCTTTAGCTTGAAGGTTGGTATTGACCGATTTATATCAACAGTAAAGATGTTGCTGGGGTTTCTCACAAATTGTGATAGTGATTTTCAGTTAGTAAGATGCGTTTATTTTTAAAATTTTCGGGGCAGATTTGGACCTATTTATACCAACTGTGAGAAGTAAAGGAATACGGAATTCATATGTTTTTTTTTATTATGCATTTCAAGAAACGGGTCAAAGTGAAACTTTCACTAATAGGCCAAAAACCGGTAAAACCGTTTTTTATAAAGTTTCTTAGGCGCAGTTTCGACATATTCAATATTACGCTTGCAAACAGTGCTCATCAATTTCTAATTAACTACCTCTGATTTTTTTGTATAAATAAATAAATTTAAGCGTAAATCATAACAGTTTTTTACAGACTGTGCACTATTTTGTTATTAGATATTACTTATAGAAGTACACAAAGTATACATGATACATTACAAGTCCATCTATCTACCGGGAAAACCCGTGAATTAAAAAAAAAAAAAGACAAATAGCAACCCTGCCTATTAGGGCGACTCTCGGCCACCTGGCCTGGTTCGTCACCGAGAAAGAAAGAAAAAAAAGCTTATGCTCAAACGGCACACGGCTAGATTATTCCTGTCAGTGCAATTGGCTAGTCTTCTTGATTACCTAGTATTATCTTTGCACGATTCCAACTATCTATTCGCCTCCTCCCATCTGCGCGTAAATCAAGCGTACACAAAGAACGTTAAGCTCTCGCAGAAATGCTCCACAAAGTGATCTTACCTTACGGGACATATCTCCCTTATAAGGTAACTTGCCCGGCTTGAACGCGATCGGAGTTTATTGCTCTCTTCTCCGACGGCGTCGACACCGCTGAACGGTGTTCTCGAGTTCGTCGGAGTTAAAAGTACGTTTGTAAATTCGAAAACAACACGGAAACCCTTACGATAAACTTGAACTTGACCACATTGTGTGCGAACGTTTGTGTATGTTGACGGTTTGGTCACACGTGTTGGGAAAACGGCTATCCATTTTATTGGGTGTGACGTTCGGTCGCGAGAATAAAGAGAATCAACAAGGTCAAGGTTTCAGTTTAGTTCCTTTCTCGCGGGAAGTGATCGTTCTAATTGCGTCGATAGTTCCGTCGCTATGTTTGCGAGAAAATATATCAACGCTCTAGGAAGTCGCTCTAGGAAAAGGGCCACGTTCATCCCTGATCACAATGCTGGTCAACGGCACCTAACTTGCTGACAGACAAACCGACTACCGACGACGCAGCGGGGCGCGGCATGGAAACGAAAAAGAAAAACAAGTGCCTACTACAAACATTGAGCAGCAGTCGTACATTTACTTTTGCTTCTCTCTCTCTCTCTCTGTCCCCTGCCCGATCAAACTGACTGAAATCACCGTCACTGTTCGATCCGAAAGGACGCGTTTGTCCATTTGATAGTTCTGTTTTTTCTTGTTCGATGAACCTGCCTTCTCGTGACCTTGAAGTTCTGAATCGTTGCGGCGACGGTCGGAGATCAGCTTCCTGAATTTCGCCGTACGTGCGTCATTGAAACCTGTTTCGGATTGTGTTCATAGTAAATGATGAATCATGGAAATTTTGTTTTGAATCTTACGAGCAAAGATATTTATACAAAGAGTGTGAAGCTCGGTATTTATTATAAACTGCGGAAAGGGTCGTGAACCCTAACCGTTTGCAAGTCTGACAGCTACGACGTATTTAAAGTCCATTGTGTTATGCACTGCACTGAGTTAGATGAGGGACTTATATCGTAGGCGGTGAACGCGTCGGTTTTCAAAGCCGGAGGTCAAGGGTTCGATTACCAATAGAATTCGTTCGGTTGCCCTGGAGCATTATCATATCATTGTGCTTCCCACACACTATACGATTGGATACTTTGGAATGGCCCTAAATTAAGAACTGTGGAGATGCTTCAAGGAACACTAATTTGAGCGGCAGGCAAAGCCATGTAGAGTGTGTAAAGCCAAGGAGAAGAAGACCAGATGAAATTTTTCGCCATGTCAATTCCTACATCACTGCAAATGAATCACGATGACTCACCAGCGGAACCTCACGTCTCAGGTCTCCAAACAACTAAAAGTTAATCTGTCAGAAAACTCCAAACGAGTTCGATGAAACCGGAGTGCGAAGTTGCCTCTTCTTATCCTTTCCATTCACCGCGAACTTAACCTATACCTATAAAATCTTCTTTCTCCGTGGTTTTCCTTTTTTTCTCCTGCAAATCTCAGTAAATAAAGCGGAAAATCATCAACTTAAGAAACATGTTCCTTTTTTACACGTCTTTCTTGTTGCAACTTGTTTTTATTGGTTGTGGTGATACATATGTGTCGTCCTTTGTTGTAGTCACCCGTCTGCCTCTGGAGCAGCTCTGTAGTGATGATGTGCAATTAGTTGCGTTTCAAAAATTATACCCCTCATCATTCGCCGAGAAATGTGAGCAAACATCGTAGAATAGGTATGGTAACAGTTTCAATCGTGGAGACAAGTCCCGGAGATGATGATTACTCATGAGGTAGGCGCGGCAGTCACACGTCTCTCACAACAGCCATGCGGCATCATCACCGCAAAGGGGAAAATTGCATTGACATCTGGTTCGCGTTCTTCTTCGCCTTGTGCTTAGTGTGCATGCATGATGGGATGGGTGAGGGCCCCGTCATTTGTTGTTTGGAGAGCATTCTTGCATGGTTCTATGAACTGTACGACACCGGGCAACAGAATTTTTGAGTGATTCTAGAATTCTTCAATCAGGAAATTAAGCATATAATCAGAACCGAAATATTAGTAGCTAGACTTTAAAAAAAACAATCTTTCAAGAGCGTATTACTCTTCTTTTTGGGGAAATGTCCAAAAAGTTGGAAAAAGTCTTGGTGGTTGCCCGGATAATGCAACGGAGGATTAACGTGGTGAGGGTGGCGGTTGTTTGGACGGGTAAAGTTTTGAAGATTGTATAGTTTGGGGGGTTTTAAGTGCTGAATTAAAGAGTCGTCAAAAACAAAAAAGACCCCAAAAAGAAAAAAGACACTCCAAAAAAATCAAACCCGCAAAACACCAAAGAATATACTCGAAAATCAAGCAAGCGCTAACCAAAAAGGTTAATTCCTTGTTACCGGACACGTTTCTAAGGAACATTTTTCAAAGTTTAAGAAGATTTCCCTTAAAGAGCTTTCTTTTCAGTTTCTGGGAACATCAAAGAGAAACTTTTAAGGGATTTTTGAAAGAACTTAATATTTTTGAATGAATATGCGCAGTTCAGTTATAGAATATATTATATAATTTTTATTTTTCTTAACGACCTGTTTAGGGTATCATCCAAACCATTAAAGAAAGGTTGGAGGATTTGTGAAATTGTTCGTTTAAGGTAATTTTTTGTCAGGGATATTTTTTGTTTTTTTTTCGAATAAAATTCTCATGAAAATTCATGCCAGGGTGATCCAAATGACATTTTTTCTAAGTTTCATTTGTTCTTAAATAAGTTACTTTTTATCTTTTTTTTCTTCGTTCCGGAAGAGATGCCAGATGCCCAATTTTATACCTTCAAATAACCCAAAAATTAGAAGTAAAAGTAAGAGAAGATTTTTAGTAAGACGATAAGATGTTTTCAAAACACTAGTGATAGCAATTTGAATTTTTCTTGTATTTCAAGACCAACTTTTGGCACATTAAGATACATTTTAAAATTCAGAAGTATCTCAATCAAGTTTCAACGTGCAACGGAAACCTGTGCCCAGATCCAAAAACCTACAGCAGAACAATTCATACCTTGGTGATTCTGTTGAATAATTCTCCATCAACAGCATATCGGTCATAAACTTACTCTCTCTGTTTGAAAAAGAACGAAAAGATAAAATCAGAGAAAAAAATAAATAAGGGGTATAACAAAGCTTGATGTACGATCAAAAATAGAGACCACTCAAAATGGGGCCACTCAAGGCCCCACAGGAACCTGTTCCGGAATATCCGGTCCGGGGACAAATCATCAGATAGCCAGAAAACGTTAAGAAATATCCTACTAGAGAAATTTCATGAATTTTGATACCCATATTGTCAGGGCTTCCTTCTAAACATGTTCAAGACCACTCTAGGCCCAACGGGAACCTGTTACAGAATGGCCGTTGGGGGAAAAATCGGCATCTGGCCCACAATGGAATAGAAATGATTTCTAGGAATTATTCCAAAGATTTTGACATCCATTCCGGAAATTCTATTGATGTTCCCAAATAAATGCCCTGGAAACCCGGATTTCTGGGAAACAGATGAATCCAAACGGACATTGCCGAAAATATCTGTGAAGCGAATGAGTTTTTGAATCTAATGGTGCCAAAAGAATTAAAATCGGTCAATAATTGCCAGAGTTACAATCATTTGAATTTGGTGGGTACCCGGGTACCCAGTCGAACACTTAAAGGTGGTTTTTTTTGTCGAACACATAACGGTTATAGAAGCAAAGAGCAAGATCGAAGTGGAAGTTAAAAATTAAAAAAAATAGAAGAAGATAGAGATAACCTTGAAAGTGAAAAAAGTAAGCTTTAGAGTAGAGAAAAAAAGCAGAGAGCTTGAGAAAGGAAGAAAATAGAAGACAAGAAATAACAAAATTAAAATAAAGAAGAAAAGAATAGAGATATAAGTTCAAGGTAAATGAAGAAGAGGTTATGGAGGGCTATAGAAATAAGTAAAAAGAAACATTCAAATGAGATCTCAACGTGGCTGGTAGCGGATAACCGTACAATTTGATACAATTTGACTTCCGGAAAAATCCGATTAAGACATCGAGAAAGATGGAGAGCGATAAAATATTTAATTTAGGGAGTGAAATATTTAAATGAAAGAAAATACATTCAAAAGAAATAAAATATATGGAAAAATAAAGAAAATAAAAAAAAGATAAACGAAAAAATAAGAAATTAAAAATATTAAAAAAGATGCAAGGAAGGTGTTCGGTTCAAATCCGGCTGGTACGAGAAGGCGTGGAGAGCAGCGGGCTATATGGACAGACCAGGTACTCAACGATCTGGCGAGTGTGGGGTGGAGCCGAGGAGTCAGAGAAATTTCATTAGATGTTAACCAAATAAATAATAATTATTAAAAGAAGATAAAAGATGAAAGATAGAAGACAGGAAAGATCAAAACAGATGAAAAAGATAAAAACAGAGGTAAAAAGATAAAAAACTAAGTTATTAAGAAAGAAAAAAGAGTAGAGAGAAACTTCGAGAAAGTAATAGCTAACCTGAATAAAGAATAAAAAATAAAACGAAGAATGCTAGAAATGCCTAAAAAAGAAGAAAACATAAAACAAGAGAGAACAAGATTTAATTTTTTTTTTTCAATGAAAGAGAATAGAAAAATAAGTTCAAGAGAGGTGATTAATAGGTTCATGCAGGATTTTAGAAATGAACAAAAAGAAAGGTACAACGAGAGCTGGTTGTAAGCTAATTATCACAAAGTTTTATTCAATTTGGCAGAAAATATGAAAAATAGAGATGATTGATATACACTGTGGTGCCAAATTGATCGGACAAGAACGCCATTTTAGTAAAGTAGGTAATAAAATTCAGGAATAAAATATTGTCAATAGTTTATTAGTTCATTTTTCTTTCTTTAGATTAGATTTCAGAAATTTTGATTTAAAAAAACCTTATAACATTTCATGAAAACAAAAATAAAATGAAAAAGACAAATTATTTTAAATTCAAGGTGCGAAAGTGATCGGACATGAGGTAGAAATTACATTTTTATATTTAATAATTCATTAATTTGACTTTTTTTAGTAATGTGTATGTCCTCCTCTGTACTTAATCACTTCCGCCATGCGTCTTTGCATAGATTAGTCCATGTTTTGAGTTGCTTATGGACGAAGAATACTCCATACAGCTTCAATCTACCGCATCAACTGCTTTCTTTTGCAGTTCTCGTCCGATTTCATCCCATAGATTGTGGTTTAAATCCGGGCTTTGGGGAGGGTGGTCCAGCACAGTTGTTTTTCCTGGCCAAATACTCTGTCACAAGCTTCGACTTGTCCTCGGGGGTGGTACACGATAAACACAAAGTTGCTGCCCAGCCGATAGTTCCTGGTAGATTTTGAGATATTACCTTCCAGGATATCCCTGTAGTCTTCCTTGAACCATTATCTCTTCGCTGAACTCCATGGTGGCCAGTACAGCATAGAACATAGCACCCCATACCATAACTGATCCGCCGCCTTGTTTCACAGTTCCACGCATATTCTTTCTTTCATGAGCGATACCATCTGAAGCTCTGACGTTAAACTTACTTACATCCGTCCATAGTACCTTTTTCCAGAATGACATCGGATTGTTTAAGTACTTCTTGGCGTAGGCCAAACGCTTCAGTCTTACTTACTTACCAATCGGACCAAGGCCGGTGTGGCCTCTGCTGTACAGAAGTTGTCTCCATTGTAATCGGTCCATGGCTGTACCTCGCCAGCCTCGTTGTCTGCGGAGGGTCCGCAGGTCGCCTTCTACTTGATCGATCCACCTTGCTCGTTGCGCGCCTCTTCTTCTTGTACCCGTCGGTTCGTTTTCGAGAACCATTTTCACAGGGCAGTCGTCCGACATCCTTACAACATGCCCAGCCCATCGTAGTCGACCGATTTTAGCGATGTGTACGATGGGAGGTTCTCCCAGCAACTGATGCAATTCGGGGTTCATTTGCCTCCTCCACGTTCCGTCTTCCATCTGCACTCCACCGTAGATCGTACGGTTGGTCCTCCACTAGCAATGTCCATGTTTCTTGGCCGTAGAGAACTACCGGTCTAACTAATGTCTTGTAGGTGGTGAACTTTGTAGTTCGGCGAACTTTTTTCGATCTTAGCGTTCTTCAGGAGTCAAAGTAGGCACGATTGCCTGCCATAATGCGCCTTTGTTTCTCTCTGCTGATGTCGTTATCGGCGGTCACCAATGAGCCCAGTTACACGAATTCTTCTACTACCTCGATTTCATCACCGTCGATCTGAACTCGTGGTAGGAGGCTAACATTGTCTTCTCGTGAGCCTCTTCCTTTCATGTGTTTTGTTTTCAACGCATTAATCACAAGCCCAATCCTACCAGCTTCAGCCTTAAGTGTGATGTGCGTTTCCGCCATCGTCTCAAAGTCTGCTCTGCTTGATTCCTATTTCGTTCAAGGCTCTGCTGACGGTGAACCGACTTACAGGTTTTCCGACGATGGGTTCCAGATCGGCTGCCAACTTACCGCCACCGATGAACGGGTCTTTTTTGACAGCTTGTGCCAAATACCGTTTGTTTTGCTGTGAAAGAACCGGTGGACGGTCACATCTGCGACGATTTTCGATGCCGCCGATGATTTTTTGTCGGGAGATGAAGTCCGATACCGTTGACTTCGGAATACTAAGGGATTTACCAATCTTACGAACTGTTTCACCGCGTTTGTGAAGTAAAATAACGTTACTTCGTTGAGCTACCGATGTTTCCTTCATGCCGACCTTTGGGAACTTTCAACATCTGGTAAAATTGTCAATAAGCGTTTTGCAGTAGTATTAGTGCAATCAAAATTCGTCTCTGCATTAAATCATACACTCAAACTGGTTTGATAATTATTATCGTTTGTTTTTTTTTGCTATAATTTCAATGGGTGTCCGGTGACTTAAGCACACTACTATTCAAGATATTGTTGAAAAAAAAATTACTAAAAAATTAAGTATTACAGATAACTTTCAATCGTGAAAATGAATGTATAGAAGGAAAACGAATATTGAAAAGCAATTATATGGAAGGAAAAAATATAATTCAAATGTAACGAGCGAATCCACGAAACCATCAAATGTGTCCGATCAATTTTCCACCACAGTGTAAGCAGACAGATGAGTGATATAAACAGAGAGAGATGTCGATCGGGTTGAGAAAAAAAGCAAATCTTATGGTGTAAAAAAAAATGAGTAGAAAGGGAAAACTTGAGTAGCGAAAAAATAAAAATAGAAATAAAGCTGAAAAGCAGAGAAATAAGTTAAAGAAAAATGATGAAAGGGCCATGAAGGGACATAAGCTAAAACAAAGGTAGAACGAAATCTCGATCTAGTTAGTTTATAACCATTTAATTTGATTCAATTCGACGACCGTAAAAATACGATATGGACGTCGAGAAAGACAGAGGAAAAAAGAAAAACTTATCTAAAAAAAATGTATAAAGAAGATAGAAAATGCATAAATAAGAGAGAAAGTATATAAAAAAGAGAGAAAATACATAAAATAAGCGAGAAAATGTATAAAAAAGAGAAATTATTTTAAAAAGAGAAAAAGTATTTAAAAAAGAAAGAAAATATATAAAAAGAGAAAATATATAAAAAGAGCGAAAATACAGTTAAAAATTATAAGACACATTAAAAAGAGAGAAAATACAGTAAAGAAAGAACACAAATATAAGAGAGCGAAAACAAAAAAAAAGCGAAAATTAAAAAAACATAAAACAAATAGATACAAACAGAGATAAAGAAAAAAAAAAAAAGATAAATTAGATAAAAGAGGGATAAAAATGATACAAGAAAGATAAAAAAGACACCAACAGAGATAAAAAATATAAAAAAAGATAAAAAAGATGAAGAGATAAAAATTATACAAGAGATTTTTTTTTGTTGGGGCATATAACCACTGCGCGTCCACTGAATTGAACTTTTGTGGTATAACCCTGTTTACCATAACTATTCGCATCTTAAAGCTTGATCACCATTAGTCAAGTGAACAGCCTAAGACGCGTCTCCCAGTCAGGCAAAATCGAGTTTATAAAACCCACCACCTTTCCAGGATCCTTAGCCACTGTCCAGAAACCCACCACCTTTCCAGAACCCCTTACCCACTGTCCAGAAATTTCAGTCTGCTCTTGTACAAAGCATCACAACTGCAGAGCAGATGTTCCGAGGTTTCACGTTCCATGTTACAGAAACGACAGATATCATTCTGAACCTGGCCAATGTTTTTCAAATATCTACTCGGGCAATGTCCGGTTACTATGCCAGTATAGGTACAAAGAGCTCTCTTGTTGAGCTCCAGAAGCTTTTTACCACTTGTTACATTTGGAATTATAAACCTTTTCGATTGAACACACTTTGTGGTAACCAACCAATTGGTATTTTTTCCATTTTTATGGCACAGTATGATATACCGCAGAATGGTTCTGGGCCAATAAACTGTGCATTTAAGAGTTCTCTTGGCACACCTTTCGCAGTGAAAGAATGCATTCCCAGACAAGTTTGGATGTACATTTATAATTACTCAACGCTTTGAGTGCCGCTTGGCTGTCTGTAAAAATACAAATATTAGCATGTCTATATGTCCTATATATAAAAGAGATTAAAGAGTGATGAAAAATATAAAAGAGAGAATAAAAGAGATAAAAAGGGACAATAAAGATAAAAGAGAGATAAAAAAGATAAAAGAGAGATAAAAAAAGGTAAAAGACAGATAAAAAAGATAAAGCAAAGACAGTACGACAGAAAGAGAAATAGATAGAAATAGAGTTAGACAGTAAAGGGAAGAGAAAGTAAGGGAGATACAGCAAGAGTGCGAGACAGCAAGAGTGCGAGACAGCAAGAGTGCGAGACAGCAAGAGTGCGAGACAGGCAGTATGAGATATACAGAAAGAGAGAGAGAAAGAGAGAGAGAAAGAGAGAGAGAAAGAGAGAGAGAAAGAGAGAGAGAAAGAGAGAGAGAAGAGAGAGAGAGAAGAGAGAGAGAAAGAGAGAAAGAGAGAGAGAAAGGGAGAGAGAAAGGAAGAGAGAACGGGAGAGAGAAAGGGAGAGAGAAGAGAGAGAGAGAAAGAGAGAGAGAAAAGAGAGAGAAAGAGAGAGAGAAAGAGAGAGAGAAAAGAGAGAGAAGAGAGAGAGAGAAAGAGAGAGAGAAAGAGAGAGAGAAAGAGAGAGAGAAAGAGAGAGAGAAAGAGAGAGAGAAAGAGAGAGAGAGAGAGAGAGAGAGAGAGAGAGAGAGAGAGAGAAAGAGAGAGAGAGAAAGAGAGAGAAAGAGAGAGAGAGAGAGAGAGAGAAAGAAAGAGAGAAAGAGAAATAGAGAGAAAAAGAGAAAGAGAGAGAGAAAAAGAGAGAGAGAAAAAGAGAGAGAGAGAAGAGAGAGAGAAAGATAGAGAGAGAGAGAGAGAGAGAGAGAGAGAGAGAAAGAGAGAGAGAAAGAGAGAGAGAAAGAGAGAGAGAGAGAGAGAGAGAGAGAGAGAGAGAGAAAGAGAGAGAGAGAGAGAGAGAGAAAGAGAGAGAGAGAAAGAGAGAGAGAGAGAGAGAGAGAGAGAGAGAGAGAGAGAGAGAGAGAGAGAGAGAGAGAGAGAGAGAGAGAGAGAGAGAGAGAGAGAGAGAGAGAGAGAGAGAGAGAGAGAGAGAGAGAGAGAGAGAGAGAGAGAGAGAGAGAGAGAGAGAGAGAGAGAGAGAGAGAGAGAGAGAGAGAGAGAGAGAGAGAAATGAGAGAGAGACAGAAAAACTCTAGAGAAAGAGAAAGAAAGAAAGAAGACAGAAAGATAGAGAGACAGAAAGATAGAGAGGCAGAAAGCTGGAGAGACGGAAAGATAGAGAGAGAGAGCGAGAGAAAAAGTTACCTCTCTGGTTCATAACACTAACTTACGATACCAAAGATACTTTTTCTCGGCCTACAGATTGTACTCGTTGAACCTCCAGTTTCATTTTCAGACTAGAAATGAACCCTCATTTAGGTGTGTTCTGCAGTGTTCTCTATGCCTAAAGACTGCATAAATACAAATAAAAAATATGGCATAAATCTACATAAACCTTGCTTTCTGCTTTGGTTTACTTGATACGAAAATATCAATATTTTTCACCTGAACAGCTTTGCCGCATTCATAATACTTTTAATTTCAGAAATTATTAACTTTTGTATCTGTCCTGGTATGTGACGCCTTCGTGAGGTGTTACTGTTTAACTATGTTCAACAATGTTCAATCCACTTGTATTAGGGACGTACGGTAAGTACGTCACGCAGCAATAACCACGTTTTACCAGTCCCATCGCCCCACAGTTTCCAAAATCACCTCTCCCTCCTAAAGCTTGCTTCAGATAGAATTGGAACAAAAACAATTGCCTGTATTTCAGTTAGTTATTATTGAATTCAAGATCTTTTTTTATACAAATGTAGCGTTTTCATCATACTTTTAAGAAAAAATACGGATAAAATTATTCGTCACGGTTTCGAAGGAATTCTCGAATTTTTCCTGTAACACGGCTCATTAGGCGGCGCACACCTTCTTCGTCCATTGTTTTAGCTATCTTAATCCACCAGGTCTTCATCTGATTGATGTCTTTGATAACCTTTCCCTTTGCCTTGAGTCGCCTCTTCATGATTGCCCAGTATTTCTCAATAGGGCGGAACTGGGGGCAGTTGGGTGGGTTAAGGTTTTTCGGAACAACCTGGACCCCATTCTCTGCATACCATTCTTGAACGACTTTGCTGTAATGACAGCTTGCCAAATCTGGCCAAAACATTACGGGATGGTCGTGGGATCGAATGAACGGCAAAATTCGTTTTTGGAAACACTCTTTTTGGTATAGTTCCGACGTCATTGTCTTATTTGTAACGAAAACTTTCGTTTTTTTTGCCACAGCTGCAAATGCCCTGCCAAATCATGAATTTTCGTGCAAATTTGTCGGCAAAAACAAATTTAAATTTGGCTGGAACATCCCCCCGAGCCGTTGCCAAGTAAAATTTTTGACCTGGGATTTGCCCGAAGTCAGCCTTGACATAGGTTTCATCGTCCATCAGAAGACACCCGTCGAACTTGGTCAGCACCTGGTCGTATAGCTTCCGAGCACGGATTTTAGCCACACTATTCTGTTTTATGGTCCGATTTGGCTGTTTGCTAGCTCGATACGACTTGATTCCTTCCCGGAGTCGAGTTCTCCTCACGGTACTATGGGCAGCACCGAAATCACGCCAAATCACGGTCCGACAGATTGGCATTCATCTTAATCGTCTTCAAAATCTTACCACGCAGTTTCCAGTCGACAGTTCCACTCCGACGATTGGCTTGAGGCTTCCGAATCGTCGTCAATGTTTCCTAATACCGTTTGATAACGCGCCATACGGTATTTCTGGGCAATTTCAGCTGTTTAGCTAGCCTAGATGCAGACCACAATGGATTTTCCAAATAACTGTGCACAATTTTTTCCCTTCTTTCGGCTTCCATGTTGATTGTTTACAAAGTACAGTCGATTTGCGGAATGTCAAAAATACATACGTGAAGCTGACAAAATTCCCGACACGTGGGCGCCAAGAACTTCCAAATCCGTCCACCAGGAGCGCCACAATATGAGCAAAAGTTTGTTCCAATTCTAAATGAAGCAAGCCTTAAGAGCGTGACGTACTTAATGAACGTTCCCCTAATTTAGATCTTTCGATGCCGATTTTCTTTTTCTTTAGTATTATTGTTTGGCAAGTAGAACCATACCCTCAAAGCTAGGGAATCGAGAAATTTTCCTAGACCAGGTCGGGAATCGAACCCAGCCACCTCCTGCATAGTTGCTGTTCCAGTACTACATGGGCCATGCGTAAGTGATAATAAAAAACAAAAGTATTACTGTGCTTTGCATGTTCCCTTATGTCATGTAAAATGTTAAGTTGAAATGAAAAAAAGAAAAAGAAAATTGTAGAAACTAAAAATAATCTTGGGTCCCCAAAACAATTTATCATTGCAACTACAAATAGCATAGCATAGCATAGCTTTTACAGTTACACAGTATCGTAGGCGGTGAAGACTTAATCTACTGTTAAGAGAACTATCACATCCGGATCCGTTGTCGTTCGGTTAGAAACCTGGGGGATGATTTCGAACCCTTAGATACCAGACATGCTGCCTCCAGTAGCCTAAGTCAACCCTGGCCACGTCCTTGCAACTGTAGGGGAGTGGGAGGGAGTGTTAGTCCAACACATACTTAAGAGAGATGCAGAGAACTCTACGACCCCTCATATGTGTCACAGGTAATGGAGTGTTAATAGGGAAAGGGTTATCCCTGGGATACGCTCGACAAGCGTTAGGGGTGATAACAAATTTTGAATAACGAACACATATGATACGAAGTGCACCTTCGTCGGGAATTTCCTGAAAAATTATATTAATAGAAACAATAGCTACGACAATGAACATTGCATGTATCGTTGCAACTACAAATTTCGTATAAAAGAATAGGATTCAGATTTTACGGTTCATAAATTTAACCGATGCATGATTTTGAAAGCCCACAATTAATAACTGTGACAATTTTTGTATTGTATGCAGTTGAGAGCCAAACTTTAAAAACCAAGAAGACGAGATAATCCCTCAGTTAGTAGTCCGCACAGAAATTAGCGATCAATTTGTTTTAGAACCAAAAGCGAATCATAACCACGATGTTTATTTTATCATATTTTAATCAAAATCACTAATCACCAACGAAGAAAATAACCAATTCAAATCAGCTAGCAAACAATTCCTAGCAACAGTGTGTCCTCGGCAAATCGCCCAAAAGTTTAAGTGTTTAATTTTAACCAAACAAGGAAACTACACAAGCCAAGCGTATAATGTGGCTTCACACTCGCCGGGTACCGAACATTTCATTTAGTTCTGCAAATCAACTCAGTCGAAGCCATTCCGTCCTATGGCCACGTAAATTATTCCACAACATTCAACCACAAACGACAGCTCATTAAAATTTCTCGGGCAATCACTCGCCGGCGTGGTCCATTTTGCTCTATATTTCAACAATCGTTGTTAAGTGTTTTAATTTGCAAGGCAACCTTGAATTTTCCAGTTAACTTTTCATTATATATTTTTTTTATTTTTTCGAATGAATAAAAAAAAAGTACGCAAACTGAAGCTGTCGTTCGGAGGACAAACATTAGTTCCTTGCGGGTAACCCAACGTCTCGGTACTCTCCACTTATGGACGGGTTCTGTTGTTCGTCGTGCGGTTTGCAAGCTTTGACGCCGGGTTCTGTGATTCTAACGTCTCAGTGGAATATTCCTCTAGAACTCTCACACGAACGAGTCGGGCGGCGGACACACGCGCGGTTTGCATTCAGTCGCCATAGTCATAGTTCGGAAGGTGTGTTCTAGAGAGAGTCGTCTCGTTGCCACATCCCGGGTGCCCGTTTCGTTGTCAGACAGCTACTGAAAAAGAGAACGGTTTCTGTGACAGTTATTGAACCCGGAAACTCGAATTCAGAACAGGATTCTGATCTCACGGTATTATTGGAACCCGACATTCGACCTCGGATCGAATGTAAAGTGGAATCCAGTAGGTAGCAAGTGGTGATTCGGAAAGCATAGGCAACGGTGTTCTAATGTGCGACATTATGGTGCTCCATATAAGTGCAGTTTTGAAATTGCTCAAATGGCAAGGCCTGAAGAGCTACATCGTTTCGAAGCAGGTGCTGTTGAGGATTTTGCTCGTCGGGATCATCATTCTGCGAGCGTGGCTCGGACTGAAAAGAAGCAAGTGGGAACAGTCGATGAGACAGGTAAATTTTAAGCAGACACTCGAAAGATTTCTCTTGCTCGATTCTCTGAAACGCAGTAACGCGCTTTGGGGAAAATTAACACCTCCGACGTCTGGCCTTGAAAATATCTCATGTTTTAACCGGAGGCTCACCGGTTGATCTTGTGTTCACTGTCAACTACATCTTTGAACAAGCTCTAGCTGTTGTCGTCGGCTCGAAACAAAATAAAATCAACCGTTAACAGCAAACGAGACGAACAAGCCTCTTAAAGTGCAGAAAAAATATAAAAACATCAAAACTTGCATAGCGCACCTGGGGATGGGATTTGCATGACATACCCAAATTCGGATGTGGATATGATTGCACAATACTTACTTTTTCGCATGTCGTCTCAGCTGTTAACCGGTTTCCCCGAGAGCTAGCGGATTTGACTATTTTGGTTCGGAGTCCGCTTTGGGGCGGTCTTTCTGTGCCTTGAAAAGTTGGATTATGGCCTCGATTTGATTGCCCTCAAGTTTAATGTCAGCGATGGGATGTGTGTGTGTGTGTGTGTGCTAGAAATGGGTTTGTCGTTTTTGCCGGGCGGTGTTTTCAAACGATTCAGTTGCTACGAGCCTAGTTTTGCTCACCGAGACAGTGGTGATCTACGAGAGTAATGCTCTAAATTAGCGCTTCCCGTTAGACTAGGCTATTTTGGCTTATTTGAACCATCCTATATCGGAAGGGTCAGTAGGCCGAAAACCATTAGTCCGAATGTGTCCATTGGCCGAATTTAGGAAAATTAAACTTGTTTCATGATATCATGAACTTTCCTGGGAGATTATTCCTTCTTCAATCTACGACACCACTTTCACTAGTGCCAAAAAAGAATGAACATAGAGTAATTCGCGATGCCGGGATTAAAAGTGCACTCACTCTAATGCGAAATTCCACTTGGATCTGTAACCCTGTGTGTGTGTGTGTGAAGTCATATAAACAAACTACGTTTCTCTCGTTTCTTCGAATGCAAACCTTCACGCAAACTTTGAATTTTTCCAGGTGGCAGCATCGTACCACCGTCACCGTTCGGTAAGGAGTAAAGGAATTCGGAATCCATCTGTTTTGTCAGTGTGCATTTGAAGAAATGGGACAAAGTGCAATTTTTACTAATCGGGCAAAAACCAGTGGAACCGTTTTTTATAAAGTTTCTTAGACATAATCAATATTACGCTTGCAAAAAGCACTCATCCATTTCTAATAAACTAGGTTAGATGTCCCTTGACTCAGCCTAATATGCAGCGATCGATTACATGTTTTATTATAGACGAATTTCACGCCAACTCGTCTTCGTGATTGGCAGCACCCTCTAAGAATCAAATAAAACTTTGTGGGTATGTAGACTATGTCTTTTCAAGCAGCTTTGCATACTTCACTTTTAAAAAAAAACACCTTTGCGAGCGATTAGTAGAACGATTTTAATTGAAAAACTAGGAGTATTTGAATTAACACTTCACTTGATCACTTTTTCTAAAAAAAATAAAAAAACTGAAACACTTTTTTAAACTATCACTAGTAAACGCGAGAAAATTCCGTTAAATTCCACTACAGATAGCTTATCTTTTGACAGCTTTGCATACTTTATTTTTTCAAAATTTATCTAGACTGCCACTTGAAAAGGGCTTAAGTTTTTGATCGTTTTTTTTTTTTAATCAACATTACTTGAAAAGGACAAGACTTACAAAAAAATGGGTGACTTTTAGAAAATCGTTTTAACTTTTATGAAAACATTTTTTTCTTAAAAAAGGCAATATAATTGTCTAAAATTTCGCTATACATTGCAAGATGAGCACTTTTAAGGAAAAAAAGTTTTTCCAGCAACAATTTTTTCATGTTCTATTTTTACCGTGTATCACGCAAACTAGTCTAGTTATGGTATTCAACACCCCTATGGAATCCAATAAAATTTAACAGTCATAAAGAATTGAATGTATTGAGTATCTGAGCATGAGCATGATTGACCGCCCGAGGTTGCTACTCCGTTATTGCCAGATCAGCTGTAATTACACAGAGAACCGAAAGATGATGCTTGGGACCAACATACATCCTCAATGTGTAAAAACTGGTGATCCCAAACCAAGACAATACCGGCGCCGGCCTCGCCCGAATGCAGGTCAAGTAGGGAATGGGTTTGAAAAATGTTTTAGGAATATGTTGACGTGATACTCGCTTTATTGGAAGCCGAGATCACCTCTGTACTTCCACGAGAAATCACTGGGATGTTGGATAAAATGGTTGGGTTTGCAGCGGGATTCGTTTTGGTAAACGGTGTGCTGAATTCAACTGACGTCGGCAGCGAATAAGATACTTAACTATGTTCCCGATTTATTCTCTGTACAGAGATGCACATTAAAGTTATTCAAATTTTGGAACCGATTTAAACCAACAGTAGGGATGCTGTTGGGGCCACTCACAAGTGTGGGTGTTTTATTTGAGTAAAGTACAAAAATACGCAAAATATCGAGTTTGGGGACCGATTTAAACCAACAGTAAGGATGCTGTTGGGGCCAAGTGTGGGTGGTTTATTTGATTAGAATACAAAAGCATGTTAAAACATTGAGTTTGAGGACCGATCTAAACCAACAGTCAGGATTCTTTTGGGGCCACTCACAAGAATGAAAGCTACTGGAGTTCATGTAATACTACGAACACGAGAAGAAACAAAAGAGAACACCCAAACAAAACACTCCTAACAAGGGGAGAAAATTCAACGAACAAAGATGGTGAGGCTATAACAAAGGGAACAACGCAATCCCAGAAGAGTGAGTCTTATAGCGGACCTGCGATTGATGGTGAGACCTAACCAGTTATAACAATTATATACAATATATACGCGCCAGGTTTGATTATTTTGAACCTGGAAGTATGTTAACTCTACCGTTATCCACAGGAAAACGGTCATATTTACATGCGGGGCCAATTTATTGTCCTTCTTGTAATATACTTCAAAGTTTTGGTAATAAACTGGATCAACCACCTGATTTAATTGTATTATCACTAAAGTTTAAAAAAATTAATAATTTAAAAATAAGCCCTTTCTAAATGGTAGCCTTGATTTTTCAAACATTCAAAGACCCTTAAAAAACCAAATTTTTTATTTTATTTAAATTTATTTGGTTTTTTTGTTTTTTGGGATCAAATTATAAGACGAGTTGGCGTGATACACGGTAAAAATAGGACATGAAAAATTTTATGTAAGAAAAACTTTTTTTTTCCTTAAAAGTGCCCATCTCGCAATGTATGGCGAACTTTCAGACAATTATATTGCCTTTATTGAGAAAAAATTTCGGCCAATTCTAAGATAGCCATTTTTTGCAAATTGACTTTAAATTTTAAAATATTTTTTTTAGCGTGTTAGAATCGATTTCACAATTTTTAAATTTTTTTTTATAAAAGTTAAGACAATTTTCTAAAAGTCACCCATACATCACTTTTTTGTTAGTCTTTTCCTTTATGAGTTATGTTGATTTAAAAAAAAACTATCGAAAAACTTAAGCCCTTTTCAAATGGCAGTCTAGATAAATTTTGGAAAAATAAAGTATGCAAAGTTGCTTGAAAAGTCATAGTCTACACACCCACAAAGTTTCATTGGATTCTGAGAGGGTGCTGCCAAACACTGGATGAGTTGGCGTGAAATTTGTCTATAGCTCATAAAGTATTTGAGCTGGAAGCGATATTTAACTAGTTATACACTTGTTTAGATAAGTCATTTGGTAGTAAGTATCACGAAAAGTTACATAACTCGTATTATTACGTCAGAAACTTTCGAGGGATATGGATGTAATATAGGTCTATTAGGGGTCCTCCCTTAGCTCAGTCGGTAAAGGCGCGGCTACAAAGCAACACCATGCTGGAGGTGGCTGGGTTCGATTCCCGGTCTGGTCTACGAATTTTTCGTTAAGGAAAATTTCTCGACTCCCTAGGCATAGCGTATGATGGTATTTGCCACACAATCATACTAATGCAAAAATGGTACCTGGCATCGAAAGCTCTCGATTAATAACTGTGGAAGTGCATTTAGAACACTAAGTTAAGAGCAAGCAATAAGCGAATTGTGAAAGCAATAAGCTTGAAATGCTAAAAAGAAGAAAGAAAGAATATAAGTCTATAAGCACCATATTGGGTCTATTCATGGAGGGAACTTTGTCCCATTCGATAGATTTGTTATTAAATGTAGTCTTCGTACGGTTTTTGTTCTGACTTTCTGATTTAAGGCGTTGCTAGCTGTATTCGCTCTACCCAACACAAAATTTCCATAGACAAATTATAATAAAACTGCTTAATAGCAGCCATTTGGAAAACATTCAACCGAAACTCATACATTTTTAAGATTGTGTAGATTATATGTTCAGCTTAGCCAGTGAAGTCATGATGTCTAAAAAGTTAAAAATCGTAAATTACACGGAAGTGAACAACAGTAAATTGCTAAATAATGTCTGAATTCCTTCGAATTAAATCAGCTATTTTGATAGCAACATAATTTTGCTGATTATCACTGAATTGATGACATATTTGGTACATAGGCCAAATGATGGAGCTAGGTTAACATTACATCCCGTTACCCTACTTCTGATTTTTTTAATGCATCTAAATAAATTTAAGCGTAAATCATAACAGTTTCATTACAGACGGTCCGGTCACGGAAACTGCACTCGGTGTGGAAATCCTCGACTCGGAGGATTCCAGCGGAATAATTCCCCCTATGGGAATACCAACAGGAACAATGAAAGCTTGAGAAAATTTCAACTCATAGTCCTGAAAAGGATTTGCGTAGAACGCGCACTTTTATATGCTTCTCTTCGCTGCTCCAGGAACCAATCAGCGCTCATTGCGTTCCAATCAGAGGACTGAAGAACGCGTTAGTTCTTGAAGCCTGCCACTTTTGGTGTGGCGCTAGTGACGATTCTAACATTTAAAGGTCGGCTCACAATGGATTATATTTCTTTACAATATTTCTTCTACCAAACTACTAGTATCAGTAATTTAGATAAAACATTATAATACCGGGCTGATAAACGATGAAAAAATACTATCGTTGTGATAACCACTGCACTAAATACAACACGGAAGATTTTTTTCGAATCAAATTAACGACAAAACACGACAACTTCGCCGCGAATACTGTGTTTGCTGCATATAGCCTTCAAGAAAACCGAGCTGTCAAATAAGCATCACTCGCAGCACCAAGTTTTCGGCTTCATGATTGTTGTTCGTGGATGACAGCCGCTTCAGTCCTGTGGTTCTAATTGGTTTTGTTCGGTCGGTCGGTGCTGTTGCTTGCATGTTGACGTAAAGCCGCAGCAGAAAAGATTAAAGCTTGTGATGTCACATACACAGGGTTGTTGCGGCAGCGCGGATTTCGCGAATTTGGCGCGGATTTGTTCATAAAATTCGTTCTGGCGCGGAATTGGCGCGGATTCGTTCAACACCATTTTGATATACGTATCAAAAATGAGTAAACCAGAGCGTGTTTATTTTCAGTGTCAGGATAATGTAAAAAGCAGGCTGTCAAAATAGCCGCTTTTGACTGCTGTGTTGCCAACACAAAATAGATCATTCTCTTTGACATACTTTACCTATCGGTTGTGTTCGAGTGATCGTGGGATTTTGGATAACAGGATTGGATGGTAGCAGGGTTCGCTTTGGGTAACGATAAGCTGTCAAGTGTAATTAGTACCGATTTCCGAATTGAACCGATTTTAACCAAAAAGAAGGGGGGGGTGGGGGCCCCACAAAAAATTATTAGGAAAACAAGGTAGTTCCTCTCAACGCTTGAGAGCCAACTTGGACCAATCTTCACCAACAGTACGGATGCCGCTGGAGTCCCGTACAACATGGGACAGTGATCTATTTGTTCCAAGATAGGGTGGCCCGACGAGTATGGCGAACGATTAATTTGAATCACAGGTAATTATGTACCTCACCACCGACCCATCTTAACCGGCGAACCACGACTTCTCATGCTCCCTCGATCACTCGCGCAACGGACAATAGGCAACCGAAACAATAGACAAAACGCTACGCCCGATAACAAAATATTGCGGAACAAAGTTTCGACACCACCGATTCAACCGATTCAACCGATGATAAAAATATTATTTTTTTTAACAAGTTTATTTATTTGTTCAGGCTCAAACAAATCAACTTTACAGAGCCAAGTTTTCGTTTTATATATATTGAATATATTTAAATAAAAAAAATATCTAAAACTAAGTTAAAGGAATAAAACCGATTACTCGCGGTCGTCTCGGGGTAAATTGGATTTACAATTTTATGGATGGGAAAATTGAGGTAGGAATATCATACAAAGTTTATTAAACAATAGTTTTCTTATATCTACAACTTATAATTATAATACAAGGTATTGTTTTGAAGGTTTTCAAATAAAAAAAAAAAAAAAACAAACCCCACACACACACACACACACACACACACACACACACACACACACACACACACACACACACACACACACACACACACACACACACACAGTCCTCATATATTTAACCTAAACATGTAAATTAAACAAACTACTGTCTAAGATTAATGTTAGTCAAAAACACATATATAAGTCTCATAAATTCCAGATAGCGCACAGCTAAAATGTCTACCTCAAGCCCGAAGGGAATCATGAAGTTCTGATCTGACTCCTCGATTATTAGCACCATTTGAATTATTTGAACTTTTGATCCTCTTCGGGTTATTCAAAGTTTTGTCCATTCGGCATTTTGTCCTTTCGACATTTTGTCTGCATTCTCTTCATTCGACCATTCGTCATACAATCGTTTTAAATCATCAAAGAAAAAAAAAGCCACAACTAGGACTTCCACCCTACCTCCAATACTATCAACAAACTCGAATCGATGCAATCACTTTTACTCCTAACCAGTCTAGTCGTTTGGCCACGAATTCGATTTGATTTGGCAGCGTTTGCCAACAACACTGCGACGCTCTTTCTCTACTGAAGCAACTCCCGATGAAGTAAGTTAGAGGTCACCACTTTCGATGGCGGCGTCGTCGGCACGTCAACAAAACTGTGCTCATGGCGACGGTGGGTGACATCAGGAAAGCGACCAATATTTATAGCAACCATTCGAAAGTGTCAATATTTATGCAAACGAACGAACGGTCAAACGCGATGCAACCCGCGTTCGGTCGTTGAAATCGATTAGAACGCACTTCCCTGTTGTCGATTCGGTTTGCAATGAATAAAAACAATCAACATTCCTATCATGGCTTGACCGATAATCTTTGACGTGTTTCGCAATCGCTTCCCTCCTATTGTCCTACCCTATCTACTTTGTGACAGTTTGTAACCGGTTTCTCTTCATTTTTCTCACCTTGCAGCGATACATCAGCGGTCGACCACAGAATGAGATCGAAATGTTGGTAACGGCAAAGACAGGTGGCGCCACTCCGCTGCTGATCGCCTGCCGAAATGGTCACTTCGATGTGGTACAGTATCTGATCAAACGATGTCACGCCGATGTCGAACAGCCAGGATCAGGTAGGATAACAATTCGCACCATACTGCTATCCAAACGAGATTCATATTTCCATTTCCTTTTTTTCAGTGATCTTCGACGGCGAAACGATAGAGGGTGCTCCGCCCCTATGGTGCGCCTCAGCCGCTGGCCATACTAGCATAGTGAAACTCCTAGTCCAGCACGGTGCCAAAGTGAACAGTACAACCAAAACCAACAGCACACCCCTGCGGGCGGCCTGCTTCGATGGTCACTATGAAATCGTCAAATACCTAGTATCACATGGTGCCGGTAGGTGTCGTTGCACAGCGACTGCGCATTCATCGAAAATCCTTATAATCATCTTTTTCTTAATGCAGATATCGAAGTGGCAAACCGCCACGGTCACACATGCCTGATGATCGCCTGCTACAAGGGACACTACAAAATTGCACAATACCTTCTGTCGCTCAAAGCGGACGTGAACCGGCGCAGCGTAAAAGGGAACACTGCCCTGCACGATTGTGCCGAGTCTGGTTCGCTGGAAATTCTGCAACTACTTCTGCAGCACGGTGCCACAATGGATGTAGATTCCTATGGTAAGCAATCGCCGAAGGTATTCCGGAACTGTTGTTTTGCACTATTGACGATCTACCGATTTCAGGAATGACACCTCTTTTGGCTGCCAGCGTCACCGGACACCTGCCCATCGTAGAACACCTCATCAGTCTGCCATTTGTGAAACGGGAAGATAGAATAGCTGCCCTCGAACTCCTCGGTGCAACCTACGTAGATAAGAAACGTGATATGCTCGGTGCACTCTCGTTCTGGAAACGTGCCATGGAAGATAGGTTAGCTCAATCAACTTCACTCCGGCTCCAACATTCTAATCCTTCATTTGTAGATATAACAACAACCCAGTCCTGCCGAAGCCAGTGCGCGACCAGGTTCCCGCATACGACTATGGCCAGGAAGTGAATGACCTCAGCGCCCTCGACGAGCTGGTGATGGATCCGGACGAGATGCGTATGCAGGCGCTGCTAATACGCGAACGGATACTCGGGCCGGTTCATCCCGATACCAGTTACTACATTCGCTTCCGAGGTGCCGTCTACGCCGACTCAGGTCGTTTCGACCGGTGCATAGAACTGTGGACATACGCATTGTCGATGCAGCAGAACATTCTGGAACCACTGAACCCAATGACGCAATCCTCCCTACTCTCGTTCGCGGAACTTTTCAGCTTCATGCTGGGCGAAGCCGGTCGACCGATCACCCGCGGACGGATCGTGCCGCCGATCGAAACCTCCGACATGTTGATCATCTTCAAGAAATCGATCCGCGAGGTGCAACTTGGTCAGCGGATGATGGAACAGATGCCATGCCACGAACGGGACAGTACGGCTCTGAACCGTGCTCTCGTCATCTCGCTGCATTTGGCCTGCCTTCTGGCTCGGCTGCTCGACGAGAACGAGGAAATTTGCTGTGATAGTATGAAGCATCAGATTCTGCGTGCGTTCTACGAATTAGTCAGTTTAAAAGTAAGCGTGTGCGGGCCGTTTGTTCATGGGGAAATAGGTTCTAATCGCGGTTCGTTTTTCGTTTTGTGCTTTCAGATTGTTGCAAAATCCGGCCGAACGGCGTTACATCTTGCGTGCTACAAAGAGGCGGCCCTCGTCGGTCGCTATCCGGCCTGCCAACTGCCATCGCCACGCCTCGCCAAAGCACTGCTCCAGGTTGGTGCCGATCCGAACGCACAGGATGAAGCTGGCAACACGCCCCTGCATTTAGCGGCGCTCACCCGACCCTGTCCGGCAAATCTGGCACAAACGTTACTGGAGTACGGGGCGCATTTGGTGAGTTTTTTTTTCCCCCCGGTGATGCGCAATAGAGCTGCGTGTGGAATGGGGCTCTAAGTCGTTGGTCGTGGTATGCAATAATTATGTGCATTTAGGCAAGACTTGACACGGCAATGATTTGATATAAAACGCCGTTTCTGCTAGAGTTGTTACCTGAATCCATGGTTCTCCGGAAGATTGTGCCCTATTTTTGTCCAGCAAATAAAAAGGTAACATGATGCGATTTTAGAGCATAGTCATCAAAAATTGAGTCACTAGTAATTGGTGCTTCCTCCTTTGGCAAATAACAGCTTGGAGACTGCAGGTAATGTTGATCAAGTTCATCCAACGTCTTTGTAAGTTCCTCAAACAGCAGTTTTGTTAATTAGCGTACTTATGTCCATTTTTTGGTCAAGAATCGACCGCAGATTTTCGATCGAATTCATATCCGTTGATTGTGGCCGCCAATTCAACAGTTGGACACGTGATGGACGGAAATAAGAGATTGTTTTGCTGGGTGTTTTAGATTGCTGTCTTGCTGGAAGATCCGATCTTTTGGCGAGCCAAAGTTTTATGCTGAACTCTTCAAATTATCCCGAAGAATATCGATATACCTATTTGTGAGTATTCATTATAATATCAACCTGGACCGGATTTCTAACACCGAAGCAAGCAAAAAAAATCCACGATGTTGCCCCCGCCGTGTTTTACATTCTTCTCAACGTTTTTGTCCAACAGTTCCACCCCTTTCTTGACCCACACCCTGGATCGTCGTTTCGTCTCAAAAAGCTCAATTTTTCTTTCCTCCGATCACAGGATTTTTCCACAGAAAGAGATAGTCTTGTGAACATATTTGTTCGCAAACTGCCAACGTTTGACCTGGTTAGTTTTACGGATCAGTGCTTGCCGAGATGCAAACTTGCTTCTCAACCCTTGTTATTCAGTTTCACTCAAACCGTCCTTTCCGCAATATTCAGAAGTTAGCTTTCTTTTATCGTTCTGCTTGTAGTTTTTGGACTTTCCTTCACTCCCCTGGTGGTTCTGGCATTCTTTGGTCCGTTGTCATAACCGGTCGTAAACGGAACCAAGCTCCTAGTTCTTCCTTCAAAGCTTCTGTATCGCGCAAATGCTTACGTTGAACTTTGCCGCTGTTTTTCTGAACCGTTACGCTGTTCTGGCGATTCTTAGCGAAATCCGTACAAATAATTCGATCGTCATGATCAGTTAGTTAGAACATACACAACTCAATAAACCGTACTCAATATCAACTCAACTTCAATCTGCTTTGAATTATGGTGAATGGAACCTTAAACATGTTTAAAAAACGTCATTTATATCGTGACTGATGCGCCATCTACAACTGAATACGAAAACTATAGGTACGATGATTCAAGATTCAAGATTTAAGAACCCTATGGAAGCGATGGATCCACGGTGATGAAATCGAGGTAGTACACGAATTCCTGTATCTAGGCGCCTTGGTGACCGCCAATAACGACACCAGCAGAGACATACAAAGGCGCATTATGGCTGGCAATCGTGTCTACTTTCCACTCCGAAGGACGCTAAGATCGAAAAAAGTTCGCCGAACTACAAAGTTGACCATCTACAAGACATTAATTAGACCGGTAGTTCTCTACGGCCACGAAACATGGACATTGCTAGTGGAGGACCAATGCGCCCTTGGTGTCTTTGAACGGAAGGTGCTGCGTACGATCTACGGTGGAGTACAAATGGAAGACGGAACGTTGAGGAGGCGAATGAACCACGAATTGCATCAGTTGCTGGGAGAACCTCCCATCGTACACATCGCAAAAATCGGTCGACTACGATGGGTTGGGCATGTCGTAAGGATGTCGGACGACTGCCCTGTGAAAATGGTTGTCGAAAACGAACCGACGGGTGCAAGAAGAAGAGGCGTGCAACGAGCAAGGTGGATTGATCAAGTAGAAGGCAACCTGCGGACCCTCCGCAGACAGCGAGGCTGGCTAGGTACAGCCATGGACCGATTACAATAGAGACAACTTCTGTGTACAGCAGAGGCTACACCGGCTCTGGTCTGATTGGTAAGGTAAAGTACGGAAGCGATGGAAGAACTACAGCAAGCAGTCTTCCAGATGGCAGAGCTCCCGCGGAAACTACCGCAGCCAACACCAGCACCTAGCAACCCGGAACAAACACTCGAGACCTTGGCAACCAACATCAGCGAATTTGCGTTCGACCCGGAAAATGAAATATCTTTCGACAAGTGGTACAGCCGGTACACGGACCTATTCGAATCGGACGCCAGCAACTTGGACGATGGTTCGCCTGCTGCTAAGAAAGTTGGACACTGCATCACACACCCGGTATGTCAACTACACTAGTCGAAGCTTCCCAAAGACGTCGTTCTCGGAAACAGCGGAAACGAAATCTGCAAACAAGCGCTGGATTGGAACCCAGCAGGACATCACAGCAGAGGCAGACAATCATAAATCTGACCTAGGCCCAGGTCAAGGCTAAAGCGAGCAGTCGCCCAGGATAGAAGTCTTCCACGTTGGCCCTTTGCAACCCTAGGGATGGACAGGAGACATAAGTAAGTAAGTCGAAACTCTCCCAAAAAGTTTCGGTGACCAGACCTCCATTTTCAACAAGCGGCACAAGGGACTCCAGCTGGTCAAGTCGAAAGCGGAGAACAACATCAGTAACGGGGGCAATGTGAACCGTGCCTGCGAGGACTTCGATTTTAAGAACATGAAGATCGACCATTCCTATGCGGACATCCGAGCAACGCTTCTTTCCCGGATCGAAGGCGAAACGATAGCGGCTCCCGTCAGTCTCCAGAACCTGATCGACGACTATCAGCGGCTCGTCAATCTCAAGGCGGACATATCAATGATTGAGCGCCAGTCAAGCTAAAAATCATCGGTCCATGCTGTGCAGGTGAAGAAAATCTTGTCAGCAGCAGTCTTCAAAAACGAAAGTTCCAGCCGGGGAAAAGAAAAAGCCGCTGAAACCAGCAAACAAATCAAGCAAACACCGAAAAACCTAAGCCAGAGGGGTGTACATCGTGAACCACATTGCTGAACGTTCCAGCATGCGTAATTACACTGCCAACATTCTTCAACAACGTGGCTATTAAGCTGCAATTGGCCACAGCAAGCGACACCACGGCGATCTCGAAGCAAGCCTTGAACTATTTGGGCACGCCAATCCATCTAATGGCGGAATTACAGTGCGACACCAGCATGAACCTCAACCTGCTAGGTACCGAATTGATCGAACTATTCGAACTGTGGCCGGTTTCCCCCCGACTCTGTTTGCAATCTAGAAACGGCGAAGTCGGTCGACCAGAAGATCCGTCAATTCCGAGCGAAGCTTGCAGATGTTTTCAACGGGGGCACTGGAAGAAAAAGAAGGTAAAGCTTTTCCTAAAACCAAATGCCAAACATGTCTTCTGTCCCAAACGTCCAGTTCCCTTCAACACCATTTCGTTCCGTTCCGCAATCACACGGTTGGGCATAACAGAAAATATCAAGGTTCGGACAATTGTAGTAAGCTAAGGTTTTACTAGATTATCATGCACTGCACAAAGGCTTCAGTGGTCTGATTATGTATAGTGAGAGTTGCTAGTCTTGTTGTCTACGTCAAACGTGGTTCCAATATAAGGGGATAGAGAAAACCATTGTGATACGGTTTCCATGAAACCCCGGCGAGGTCGCCTTACACCATAAACTCGTTGGTTGGAGCTGTGTTTTCAGTATCACCAGTCCGTTCGGGAGGAATATACCACAGCCCATGGAAATAGTGCTCAATCCATGAGATCAACAGCATCTGCTCTATACAACTTCAATCATTGTTATTGAAGGTTCTCGCTTTTACATCGTGACGAACAGCGATCTGAACATCACATCCAGTTAATTTCGATTCTACCGTCTGCATTAGAAAAATATTGTATTGTATTGACAGCGATATCAGTCGGTCGGTCGGAACAAACCGTCAAAATGAACATCCAGTCAATGGACATGCGGAATGGAAGGTCCAAACCGGCCATCTCGGAGCAGCAGGGCACCACACTTAAGCAGCCCAAGCAACACACAAGTTTTATAACGGTTTAAAATACTTTTATATGACTAGATTTGGTTCTAAAGAAGCTTCCTCAACATAAAAGCATGAAGATGTGTTACTTGGGAGCGGTCGAAGACAATGGTTATGGACGATAAAACATACATGACTCTGGACTAGAGCTGGTACACGGCCATCATGTGACGACGAAAAAACAGGCCATCTCACTGTCACGAGAAGAAATGAACTATCATGAGCTTTCTTGTCAATCTCACACCATCATGCAATCATGAGATTTTTTCTCATACGATTTTGTTTCACAAATTTCTAATTAATTTATTTGAAGTTTTGTGATGAAACTTACAAATATATCAGTAAATGCGCTTGTTATGGCGATGACAAAAACACTGTCACGTGCTGTCATGACGAAAAAATCGATGAGATTAAGAAGAAAATCTTCGTCATCGTTTTCTCGGCCGATGAGATTTTCAGACGTAGATCGGTGGAAATCGTTGATCATTTTTCATTGAAAATGACATTTGCAACGATTGGCAGGGATTCTGATATTTCAGGTCCCCTACCAAGGTGGTTAGCAGCCAGGTCAAGTATATCTCTCACGTCAAGTTCTCGAAGAAGGTTCTGCTTCATCGTCATCCTCGTGCTAAGCAACAACTAGGGGCGCTCGAATGCATTCGCGGTGCAGACGTATTTCCAGCGGCACCACAGAATCCCCCCCAGTTACACCAGGAACCTGACCCTGAGTCCTGATAGTGTAATTTTGGTCTTTGGATCTGAATCGTGAACTTCCTCATCACACATGAACGCAGGCTTGATCCGGTCGATTGAAATTCGTTGAACTTTAGAGTTTCGTATATCCATGTACTTCGCATATCGTCCAATTACCTCATAAGGTCCTTCGTAGGGCGGAACTAAAGGCTTCTTGACGGCATCGATCCTGACGAAGATATGAGTACATGTTGAAAGTCCTCGGCTCATGAACACTGTTGGTTTAGCGTGATGAGGTGGATTGCTTGGTTTCAGCTTCCCAAAAGCATTTCGCAATTGTTTCACAAACTCACGCCTGTCTACCTGTTGACTTGAATTTTCAAGATATTCACCTGGTAGACGTTTGTCCATATACGAGTTCTGCCAAAGAACAACCAAAATCTGTCCGAAAGGCTACACGCAATCCCAGCATTGCCATCGGGAGTTGCTTGCTCCAGTGTTTCGCGGCCACTGCCATTACCGCGGCCTTCAAAGTACGATGGAACCGCTCAACCAAGTCATTCGCTTGAGGGTGATAGGCTGTCGTTCGAATGCGCTGCGATCCAATCGTTCTCGACAGCAACTCGAATCTTCCAAACGTTCTTCAGCTGCGGCCAATCTAGAACTTCTGGGCCAACTTCAAATGCAGAAGCTATTCTAACAGTTTTTTGGACCAGTTCCAGAATCAGCTGATCGAAAAAGCGAAGAACGAGCTGACGAATATCCCAACATTATTATTTTCTACGGTTATAGCCATGGTTCTGGCCAACTGCCGCCCGTTCAATAAATGTAAAATTTGAGAAAAAATTGTTACATGGATTTATTTTTGTAGTTTTTTTTCAGCTCCTTCCGAAAATTGTCTATTGCTAGGAATTCTATCGTATTGTAAAACCTCATAATCGGGGCCAAATACCTGGTTGGACGGTGTTCGATCGCCGAGCTAGGTCTCGATCAAACCGATCACATCATAACAACGAGCGGCGGTGAACACGCGATAGTCATGAATTAATTCTGCCGACGTTCTGACAAAAGATTATGAGGCCCTCCTTAAGAGGTCTGGCAGCAACCAACAAGCACGGCTCAGTCAGGTGAACTGGGGGTTCCCGAAATGCTTTCTATGTTCGTCCATTCGGCAGGCGAGGCCCAAACTACTTGTGGAGAACTAGTGCTGAAACCTGGACCAGCATAAGGCAGCGAAAGATTGATTTGAATGGTACTTGCCTGATACAGCAACCTGGGATTGTCATTTATGACAGTACATTTTGACGGACGCGATTGAATCCGTCGTTTCCTTTCAAAATGGATTGAAAAATTGTTACTGTTTATTTTTGAGGCTGAATTATACAATCCAAGCTTCGATGAAAGGATACAAAATTTCACGCATCATACTGCAAAATTAAAAATTATGTTTACCCCGTGCTCCGAATAGGGTCCCGGGGAGCTGAAGCCGTTCCCTACCCTATGGTTTTTCTGTAACAGCGGTAGTAAATGTACATTTTTCGCAAAACAGTCGCCTGCTGCGCCCACCAACAGTTCAAGGTACAGTTCAAGCGAACGCGGAGAGTATAAAACAAAAAGGGAAATATGTCGCCCTTTTTTTCAAACAGTTTGGAGATTGCGTGTGACTGTATATGATAGCTTGATTAAAACCGCACTTATTTGGTAATCTTTAGTCATGAGTTGATACACTGAGCGAACAAATCTAGAGGAATTCATTGGAATATCGTATGGAAATTTGCCAGAAAATATTATTGCAAATTTCATACACTGAAAAGAAAAGGAACTTTATATTTGGGCAAAGTGCAAAGTTATTGCTCTGTATTGGTGCGGCACTTTTTTTTTTATTAAATGTGGTCAATTAATATAAATATATAGTCTTTAAGTGCAAGAGCTGAATAGATATTAAAGCAAAAATCATATGAGTTTTTTTTAATACGTTTTATGTGAAAAGGTGCATGGATTTTATTTTTTCATAAAAAGTTTAGTATTGGATTTTTTGTACTTTTCATTTAATAAAACGAAATGTGTGAATAAAAGAGGTTTTATTTGTACCATCATAAAAACTTCATCACTTTTTGAAGCTATCGCGTTCAGCAGCTCTTCTGCGGGAATGGCAAAAATGCCCGGCAGATCTGAAATATTCACAATAAACACCGTTAACATGGCAAAGCAGAACATCTATAGTAATTTATTACCTCCAAAAAATTCAGTGACTTTCGCTGGCAAACCTAGTACCTAAACCACCACACGGTAAACTTCACTTTGCTTCTCCATTTTGCAGTTTTTTTTTCTTCTTCTAGAACGATAAAGCAGCTGATTGTTTTTCGCGCACGGTTTTTTATTTCATTTTAAGTGCGAAAATGGATAGAATAAGGCAAAGTGAAAACACACTTGAATGACATTTCTCGCTCCATTGAAAATTATGTGCGGATCATATCAGTCTCATTGGAAACGAACCTGTGTATTAAGTGATGGGTGTTAAAAATTTTGTGCGGCAAATGAAAATCATACTGGCTCACATGATTTCAATTCGAAGCAAAAATTGACCGATTTAAGTGCCAATTTTAATAATAAAACTTATTGATTTATTTTCAGTGTACGATTCTCTAATGGACAGAAGTTCATAGGACGATCGTATGAATATTTTCCTCGCAGAAAAAAAAATGCAATCGGGATTCGAACCTTGAACCTCGGAATCCAGAGACGAATCACAATCCCACGAGACTATACACGCTTGAAAGTCAATCGAAAGTGTATAAGAGGCATGTTTTTCTCGACCAATACAACAATAATCATTTTATTCGATTTCGTATGGCGTGCACACTTAGAAAATTTTACAGTATTCGGTAATTTTTTACCGAACTTTCAACAGCTGAACGTTCGGTGATCCAATTTAACGGATTTCGGTAAAATTTGACAAGTTCCGGTAATTTTTTTACAGGAAAATAAAAAAATTCACCGAAATCCGGTAAATAGGATTACCGAACGTTCAGCTGTTGAAAGTTCGGTAAAAAATTACCGAATACTGTAAAATTTTCTAAGTGTGTGGGTCTTGGACCCTTGCGTGGTTCATAGTTCCGATCGTATGAAAATCGTACGGATAATTGAGTGTAGAATCCATTATTAAAATTTGATTCCATATAATAAACATCATATGCAAGCAGTAATAACAACAGTAATAAGCTTGCAATAAATCTATGTCGCACCTTTTTAAAAAAATCTGCTAGTGGCAGCAGAAATGTTTCCGTAGTCTGTAGAAAACAGTATAAGAATATCATGACATTTTCTCCCATGACGATTTACTTTTGCGTGTGTTCAATTTGGTCGTAATGAAAAATGTAAAATGTTATGCAAATAATATCAAAATACCACCCAGTGTAAAACTTGTATAAGTTTAATATTTTTGATACGTTTCTAAACAGATATCAGTGTAGATGCCAAATGACGTGATAAAGCGTAAACACGAATGTCCGAATACTGTTAGTAAATGACAAGTAAACACACGGTGTGGCCGTTTTGAGATTTGAAATCAACAATTAATGAATTTAACTACTAAAGTCTGACGAAGAGCGACCAGCCCAACAAAATACGAAGTTAGCAGATGGATTTGAAGGCCCCAAAACAATACAGAAAACTATCTCTTTTTCTATTTCAAAAACCGATGTTGAAATTCTACATACATATTAACATACATATCTACATATTAACTGCTGGAAAAGTTGCACAACCAATTATCGACCAGTATGTTGTCCAAGAAAAAAAAAAAGTTCGAATCCCCGATCTTTTGATCAAATGAAGCAGTTTGCCACAGTTTTATCCAACCTCGATTCTTCGATAATTCTAGCACAACTCATGCTCCACCGACAACCACAACCGCAACCAGCTTGATTCTGACCCACGTTCCGACTTCTTATTTTCCCATTTTCCCCTTTCAGGACACCAAAAACCTAGACGGCGACACGTTCGAATCGTTGCTGCAGAACCAACGCCTCCACGAGCTGGTCAACCCGGTCAAGTACACCCGCCTGTCCTGCCTGGCCGCCCGGGTGCTGCAGCGCCACGCCATCGAATACCACAACCAGGTGCCCAAGTGTTTGTACGAATTTATCGATTCACACTAAACCTAGGGGGATAGCAGGGCGGTCGCTCGGCGGCAGTTGGGCGATAGCAATACTGTGCATAGGTTATTGACCGTTTTAGTTGGACAGGGCTTCAGTGAGCTTGGATATTTTGTTCTGTAATTTAGGATTTAAGAGAGCGAGAGTGAGTGCAGAGTAGCAAAGAATTTGACACCTATTTACAGGTTTTAAGTTTTTCGCAAATGTGCTGCCCCCTAGCGGGGAATTTAGTTTTGACAAATGCTCAGCAATTCAATCACAGTTTTGACACGATTTTCATTGATTATTACGACCGTCAGCTACCGATTTGAGCGAGCAATTCAAAACGGACTAGAGTGATGAGTTTCATTTCAGAGTATAAAGAATAAACAATTAGAGCAGGCTTTAGCCCCTCTGCGAGTTACATACCCAGGAAGGTTTCATTTCTTAACTAATGTGACAGTTCGCCATTTTGTGATGAGCTCGCAGTAAAGCTACGAGAAATGCTTCTTTTCAGCTGTTCTTTTTTAGCCTCCGACGTGTTTGAACCCTGAAATGGGTTTCGTTACAAAATGAGAAGATTAAGTTACTTTTTCGTGTTCTTAGTAAGATTTTTCGTTTAGTTTGTAAGAGCTCCTTTGTTTTCCTATACCAATTTTACATATGCTTAAGCCTGTGAGAGAAAGAGACGAACAAACGTCGTGAGAAACGTACGGTGATAATTAAGGAAGAAATAGGTTTTAAAGAGAACAACTCCCTGGAAATTTCATTTATCCGCTCATTGAACTGGTTATTTTTGTTAGCTTTATTATCCTAGTGGAACGTTTCATTAAAGTTTCCTACCAGTCGTCTTCATTTCATTTTCAAGGTGTTCATGTAACAAACAATGTACTAAGCAGCCGGTTTATCTGCTAAACATCACTGAATATAGAACAATTTCACTTAACAAACAAATAAGAAATGCTCCCTTATCTTTGATCCATCAGGATTAAATATTAGCTAGAGAAATATCAAAAACAAATCCTTCACTGCAACATCAATCCTATTCGGTCTTACATGTAACCACTACCGACCATAAAACACCACCCTTCGCTAAGTGATATCTACAGCACCATCTCGTTTCATCATGGACTACTCTTGGTACTATATCTTGCTGCTTCTCAATCTATATCGTTGAATAATAGTGCTGCTGTGTTGGTGTAATAGCCCGAGAAAAAAAAAAATAAACAGTTCACTTTTAAACTGAACAGGCAATGAAACAGACTTATAGCGTTTAAATGAAAGTAGCAAAACTAAACAATTGTAGACAAATTAACAAACCAGTAGGAGAAACAACGTTTCTTGAACATCAACCACACATCCAGTACGTAGCGTGCATTAGAGAGATTTTGACGAACGAGGAGAAACAATACAATCGCGCCATTTGCATATGTGTTACAACAAAACAGAATTCAACACAGTTAATAAGTGAACAATGTAGAAGAAAGGAAATGTATCATTTTAACCAACGTTAAAGAACGTATCATCCAACCGCAACTGGAATGGAAAAGAAAAAAAAACTATTTTAGTAGATGGTAACAGGAGAATGGAAAACAAGCAGGTTGAGAACGAATAGGAACAACACAACCGTTAACAGGAACCAGAACGATTATTATTATTATAAAAGATTATACAGAACAAAAATTATGAAAAATTACTTGTTGGATGGTTGGAGTTGAACTATATGCGAAAGAAATCTCCACGATAAGTTGCAAAGTTTCAATATTTCAGGGTTTTGATAATTCGCCGAGAGACGTCTCCGTAGTGTTGTGTCCCGTAAATGATTCACGACGATTACAGGAAGAAATTAGTGGCATGATCTTCAGGAAGTCTGTCCAACGTTTTTGGCTTCGCTGACGACGTTGATATCGTAGCACGTAACTTTGAGACGATGGCGGAAACGTACATCAGACTTAAGGCTGAAGCTGGTAGGCTTATGATTAATGCGTTGAAAACAAAATGCCCGAAGGGAAGAGGCTCACGAGAAGACAATGTTAGCCTCCCACCACGAGTTCAGATCGACGGCGATGAGATCGAGGTAGTAGACGAATACGTGTATCTGGGCTCATTGGTGACCGCCGATAACGACACCAGCAGAGAAATACAAAGGCGCATTATGGCTGGCAATCGTGTCTAATTTGGACTCCGAAGGACGGTAAGATCGAGCAATGGTCACCGAACTAAGTTGACCACCTACAATACGTTGATTAGACCGGTAATCCTCTACGACCACGGTGTCTTTGAACGGAAGGTGTTGCCTACGATCTACGGTGGAGTGCAGGTGGAAGAAGGAACGTGGAGTCGAATAAACCACGAATTGCATTAGTTGCTGGGAGAACCTTCCATCGTACACACCGCTAATATCGGACGACAGCCCTGTTAAAATGATTCTCGAAAACGAACCGACGGGCACAAGAAGAAGAGGCGGAACGATCAAGTAGAAGGTGACCTACGGACCCTTCGCAGACAGCGAGGCTAGCGAGGTGCAGCCATGGGCCGAATACAATGGAGACAATTTCTGTGTACAGCAGAGGCCACACCGGTCTTGGTCTGATTGGTAAGGTAGTAAGGATTACAGGAATAACTTGAAATTGACTTTTATTTTAGAGTTTAGTAATAATACATTTGAATTTGCACGATGCAACTGGTTTCGATCTTTCTAGATCACACGGAAGTTAATAACATATCGTAAGGGCAGTGTTGCCAGTCGTGACACGTGTGTTTCTCTAATAGCACAAAGGTGGTGCTATAACATCTCCCTCTTTAGGACATAACGCAGTGGTCGAATCATGGAGGAAGTTATATCGGTCGGCTACAGGAATTCGACTTCCGGCAACTTGAATTTCGACCCGTGATGACGATTCCGGGGTTGGCTCGTGAAAAGGTGGTTGTATTGGCAATCAAATGTACGATTCGCCTGAACCGCTGGAACACCAGAAGCATTTACGGTTGGTTGTGGGAGATTGTTGAATTCATCTAACAGTACTAACATCGGTATGGCTTCATCCTGATTCGCTGTAAACTTCTCGATTTCGTCGTGTCTCACTGCCACTGGTGATCGGTTTCGGGAATGAAAGGTCGTCGCAAGAGCATTCTATGGAACTTTGTAACGGCGTAGACAAGTGCCAAAGCTTTTGTCGATCCTTCCATGTTTCTACAAGTATGTTTAATAGCTTCTTTACTGGTTTGATATTGTCAAATTTTACCGGTTTCCTTGATATCTTAGCTTCGTTCAATTTTTTTAAAGTTGATTTCAATTTACTAATCGTTGCCATGATAACGTTAACAGTTCAATGTTTCCGCGTGGCATACTTGTTCAAATAACCGTTTACGGTTTCACGCCTATTAACTTTTTTCCACGAAAAAGATTTTTCACACGCATTAGCGTTTTTCACTTCGCCCATTTCACGTCATGTGAGTTATCCATATTGCGCGTAGTTAAAATTTATTTTAATTCATCATGATAAGCTTCATGATTTTTCTGTGACATGAATACACAATAATATGTGCATTCCTCCTACTGCCGTCGGACGCATAAATGTCACATGTTACAAACGAGCAAAATGAGAAAAACGCATTTGAAGTTTCAAAATATATTTACACTGTTACCGCACAATTTCGCTCTTTTTATTGACTTTAACGCAATAAACTATCGAAGCATATTAATATTATTGAGTCTTACTCAAACTTGCCAAAAAAAAACTATTTTTTCCACTTTTTTTCAATCAAATCCCAAATGTGACACTTATGCCGCGAAATTCTCTGGCCAGGCGAAAAATGTACGCATATTTGTCACATCGTGAACTGAGAGATGGTTGTTGTTGATATTTGTTTTGACATTTCACGAGCGACGATTGTATTTCTTTGGCGTGATTTTTCGGTGTCGATAGAAGTGGAACCAGAAATGGAATATTTGAAACAATACGGACAATCCAGTGGCGAGGAATCGGAAGAGGACTTCCGCGGGTTCGATTTCAAAAATGGCACAGGTGAGCGATTTCCGTCTGCGGACCCGGCAAAATTACCGGTCCCAGAGGTCGACCAATCGGTTTTCAGCGGCAGTGGCGTAGGATCGGAACCTGGGACAAGTTTCCACGGTAGAAACTCCGACGAAGAAAAGGAAACAAGGGAAAGCTGTGATACGGATAGCTCTGGCAGTTTTTCCGAGCTGCGGCCAAAGCGGAAATCCGGAAAAAGAACCAAAAAAGAAATTAAACGAGAAGATTCAGCTAGAAAACGGCATCTGTCGCATACGGTCATTCTGGACAATTGTGGATGCCTCAAAAAGTGCAACGAGAATCTTACGCGGGATGACAGACTACAGTTCCATAAATTATATTGGGATCTGGACAATGTTGGTCAAGGAAACTTAATCCGGCAGTATGCTCATCCAAAACCTATCGCACGACGCCGGAGCCGTAAAGTGTCCACGGATTTGGTAAAGCAACTTGCGTTAAAATGCACTCTTCCAAGCTCAAGCGGTGACCCTGTAACTGTCTGCAGAAAGTTTTTCCTAAACACGATTGGTTTTCGCGAAAATTGTGGGTAAGTTTTTGGAAGCATTGTCTGTTACATAATTTATTTATATAGAAAGTAGTAATGTGATTTACAGATGCATCCGGGCAGCTCGGGACGGACCTCCAGTAGACCGACGTGGGAAATATAAGAGAGATATGAAAGCACGTGAGGCCATAAGGGAGCATTTATTTGGATATGGCCCAAGTATCTCCCACTATCGACGATCTCATGCTCCCAACCGTCTTTATTTGCCATCGGATTTGACCGAAAAGTACTTGCACGAGGATTATGCAGCCAAACAACACCTCAAAGCAAGCAATTCGTTGTACTGTAAGGTCGTCAAAGAAAACAACATCTCTTTTGTGATGCTCGGGCACGAAGAGTGTGAGGCGTGCACTGCTGCAGAGCTACGTATCAAGGTCAATGGACACTCCGAAATTAAGGATTGTAGCTGCACCGACTGCTCTGGACATGCACTACATCTTCAACGTGCAAAGGAATCACGATTGTCTTATCGAGAAGATGGTGACAAAGTGCTGCCAGGTGTAGCAGTTTTTTCTGTGGACTTGCAAAAAGTAAGTTCTCGGAAATGCCTAATATACACAATCATTTCTAAGTTTTGAACTTATTTTCTAGGTCATACAGCTTCCACGGTTGGATTGCTTCAAGAGCATTATTTTCTCGCAAAGGTTGCTGGTCTTTAATGAGAGCTTTGCGCCTGTTGGTGCCTACACACGTGCATTTCCAGTGTCTGCGTGCATTTGGTCCGAGTCGGTTAATGGTCGCACAGCCAACGAAATCCTCAGCTGCTTTTTCAAAGTAATTAAAAAGTACGCTGACCTGAAGACAATTATCTTTTGGTTGGATAATTGTAGTTCGCAAAATAAGAACTGGAACTTATTCCAACACATTATCCTACTGATAAACAGTAATGAAATGCAGGTCGAGCGCATACTTTTTAAGTACTTCGAATCCGGACATACGTTCATGGCCGCTGACTCTTTCCATGCGGCGGTTGAATCCAAAATGCGCCATGAACGTGTTGTCACTTTTGAAAACTTCAAGTCTGCGGTTGGCAATGCGAAGAACAATGTTGACGTACTTGATATGCAAGCTACAGACTTTTTCCAAGCTAAGCTCACCGTTTCGCAGTACACGATAAACCAGTGCAAGCCCCGCCCGTACGTGGACTCCATGCGGAAAGTGGTGTTTGAAAAAGGCCGTTATGAACTTGGATACGCAGACAACATCAACAGTGAAGACCTCAAATACTGCAAGTTGTTTTCCAAGAAGCAACATAAGTTGGTTGAAAAGGATTCGTTCTCTATTGAGACAAATGTACGTTGGCAAAATGCTCCCCAAGGAATTGAAGAAGAGAAGAAAACTTCTCTCCTGAAAGTGGTTCTACCTGTCGTTAACGAAGAGGAAAAATCATTTTTCATTAATCTTCCGACGAAGCAACAAGCTGCTAATTAATCGTTGTACTTGATTCAAACTTTAAATAAATATTATCGCCACAACACGTTACAATAATTATGCGTCTTATTAGGATAAAATGGGTTTGGCAAAGGGTTCCTCTTCATCACTTTTTTATGGGTTTGAACATTTTAAGTATATTTATAGTCACAGTTTGATATCGCCTTCTCCCAAAAGGCCGTTCGCATTCTACGTGGAGAGGTTTTAGACAATATAATACCTCCCCTCCTCCTTCATGTACAACCGTCCATATGAATTTTGAAAGTTTGGTATGGACCGTACATACCTACTAGCTCCCTTCTAAACTATCCACGTGTATTGTAGATGGCCCCTAAAATCATGGCATATATTATGAACGGTCCTCAGGACACATCATGCAGTGCTATGTGTCTCTTTGTGTGATTGTTATATTTCTATTTTTTAGTGTGACAAATATGCGTCCATTTATCCCGGTGTGACAAATATGCGTCCATTTGTTCGAATGTGACAAATTGACTTGGATTTTTTTCGAGTTTTCTAGAATAAAACCTCTGTTTTGACAAAATATTTCAAAAATACGTATCTCATTATGACGTTAGACATCAAAACCTCGAAAACGTTAAAATGTAACATGTGACATTTATGCGTCCAACGGCATTGGGTTCTATAATTTGTATTTGTGAGAAAGGGTGCTATATAGAAATAAGGAGACGACTGGAGTGACAAATACCCAAAATTGTCTATCCTTGCATTATCGAACATATGGATTTGCGGTAAGTGCCTTGGTTTGTTATTTGATTCCCCCGCGCTGCGGGCTATCGGCCTTCGAACCTCACAAGCAGAGGTAGAGAGAGAGAGAGTCGATAGAACGATGCGCGCGGTGGTGAATGACTTCCAGATGTGTTGTTTGTAATTGCATAACTATGCACTTTTGTGCCCGTTCGTTGGTTCGGTGCTGGTGCGGTTAATGAGTTAACTTTATAACAGTAACTCATATTTATGATTGTTGTGCTAACATAAGAACAGTATTACAAACAAAGAAAACGCGGCGGGAACGGGACAAAAACTTTTTGTTTTTAAAAAAAAAAAAGGGATTTTAAATTTACCTTTTTTTCTGCCAGTTTTTTCGAATATGTCACGTCTTTGAGGGGGAAAGGGTCCAACTGATGACACAAAAATAAAATTGCTTCGTACTTGGCACAGTACACGTCGAAGAGGTAGAAAGGGGGGGGGGGGGGGTTGTTGGAACTCTTTGATTTGCCGTTTCGTCAAGTGGAAAAGTGACGAGAAGCTATAGGAGCTTCGTCCTCGTTCATCAGCGGCTGCTCTGCGGTGGCGTTGTACATGGATTCCCAGGCATTCAGGTGGGAAACCTTTCTCACGCACTTTTTGAGTTTCGCATGATCCCAATCTATTGTATGATCTGATCCGGTAGCGTGTGCTGCTACGCTTGACTCATTGGGCCTTTCATTATCAACGGCGTTTCTATGTTCCCTCAAGCGGACTTTAAATTTTCGGCGGGTTTGACCAATGTACACCGCCGGGAAATTTTTACACGGAATTTCATAAATACCCGACATTTCGTCCTTCGGAACCTTATCTTTGAGGGCACATAGAATGTCTTTCAGCGTGTTGTTGCTTTTGTAGACCGCCTGAAAACCATGATCCTTCACAATGTTCTGAATGGCGTTAGTAACCTTAGGGTAGAACGGTAAACTAATCCTTTGGTTCTCTGATTTTTCTGGCTGAAGTGTAGTCGCGTCTTGTCGATTTTTTTTTTTCGGATGATTTTGTTGACAAATTATCTATCATACCCATTCAGTTCAGCGGCCTCGTGGATTTTCGCCCTTTCAGCTTCGAACTCTTCCTTCTCCATTGGTATGCTAAAGAGCTGGTGTGCCATTGAGTGAAAAGCGGCTTGTTTTTGGGAACCGTAATGGTTCGAGTCGGAGGTGATGTAGCGGTCGGAGGATCAAATAGTTCCGAGAAGAGATTCCGTTCTTTTCAAATCATCAATCATGCTATTGATTACTTTTTAAAAGGCCCCAAGGGCCGAGTTAACCCTCGGAGGAAACCGCTTGTACTTGAAGAGCCCTTTTTGGGTGTTAATTGTGAACAGATTTTGGGAATCCTCATCAATATCTGTAGTTAAGCATCCATCTTGACGGACAGATCGGGACTCGGAAGTAACGAAACAGAGTTTTAACAGAAGTAAACTTTGTAGACAGTCTGTAAGCACCGAGTGCGAGATGGTGATTTTTTTATTCCCCTTAACAACTCATGAGGGGTACAGCACCGAGTGCGAGATGGGAATGATTTTTTTTATTCCCTTAACAACTCATGTAGCGTTGGTAGGGGGTTTCTAACAACCAGGGGTGCTAGAAGGCAACAGCCGATTGTCTACTACTTCGATACCCCCTCTTAATCGAAAGAAAATTAAGATGACGATCATCGGTGAACAAATCGAAGGCGGACCACATCGAAACGACCGCGGATGAAGGCCGATAAAGGATGGTGAAGCCGATCCGATTACAATTCCCCGGGGGCGACCCAGACCAAGGCGAGGACGATCAGGGGGGGGGGGCGGACCGGAGGACAGAGGGCGGGGGCCCAAGGGAAAAGAGCGCGCAGGTGGGGAAGAAGGCCCATGGTGAAAAAACCAGGAAAGGAGAAGAGAGAAGGAGGAAAGAGTGAATCCAACCTTAGGAATCCAAAAAAAGAAGAAGACACTGAGTGGTGATAAATCTGACAGATCCCATGTTAAAGTATAGGACGAAAATTTTAAAATGCTTCTAAAAAATTCAAATGAAATTTTAATTAAAAGCTGTTTGTTGTATGATGTAAGAAAAATCCTAAACAGCACAATATGGGCATTATTTTAATTTCATTTTAATTTTGCTGAAAATGTCTTTATTGAGTAGTTTTGGATTTTTCTTACATCATACAACAAACCGCTTTTAATTAGAATTTCATTTGAATTTTCTAGAAGCATTTTAAGAGTTTCGACCTATACTTTAACATGGGAGCTGTCAGATTTATCACCACTCGGTGTCTTCTTCTTTTTCAACCTGGATTCGTCCATCGGGGGTACCTATGAAAACCCCCCTGAATATAAGGGGCGCAAAAAGGGTGTTAACGAAATAAGTGTTGCGTTTCCTCTTTGGGTGGCTTTTTTGGGGCTGGGAAAAAATTATTATTTTTGCTTAAAAAAGTGATGGGGGTGCGATAAACCAATTGTTTTGTGTGTGTTATTGAAAAACAAAAAATGTGGGAAAAAAAATGTGCTAAAAAAATACGGGAAAGTTGTAAAAATTATTTTTATTTTTCTACTGTAGCTACTGCTGTAAATACTTATATTTTACACTGGGTTTGTTTTGAACATCTGATATTGACAGTTCTCGTTGAGGGTTGAAAATGCAGTGAATGGCACCGTACAATCAATTCTTATCAGTGATTCTTTTGGTATCTGTATTTTTTTTTGTTCATCAGTGATGCATTAAAAATGCAATACAATAACTGTCCAACAAGTTTTTCACATATTGAGAAGTAGTGCCTAGATAAACTATCGCAAAATGCTCACCAAAAATCTATTTCTGTCACCCTGCTGGAGAACCGTCCACGGAAGCAGCTATTACATCATTGCTAGCCGTGGTTACTCATCCAACAAATCTACCTCGACGACGGAGGGTCCCAATCCACAGCAGCAGCAGCAGCAGCAAGGTCAGTTTGAGTATATAACTCTCCAAGAGCCGGAATCGAGCCGTCATCAGGCGCGACAATCAACTATCTCCGGCAGCAATGTGGCGATCCAACGAGTTGGTTTGCTCGATTTAGCCAAAAGCAAACTGTACGAAGCACAATCGTTCTACAACGAATTTAGCGGAATGAGCGAAGTCATTACTGCCCAGGCCAAGGTTATAGAGATTCAGGACCAGCTGCAGCTCGTTCAGGAACGTCGAAGACACATTCTACTGGAATTGACGCTGATCCGGAAAAAGATGCAGGACATCCATGTGGAACTGCAGAAGGCAGTTCGCGGCGAGCATCGGTATGTGGAGCTGATCAAGGAGGAGTTCGATGTGAGTTGTGCGTTGGGAGTTCCACATGTAATGAAATTTAATGTTTATCTTTACTATTTGTAGGTGATAGCCCGGGAGAAGGAAAAGAATCAAATCTTTCAGATTGTGGATCAGGAAGAACGGGACTTATTTTCACACCTGACAGCAGCAGTGAAGACCTCGCACGAGAAGGAACGAACCCAGGCAAACAATGTCAAGTATTGGTCCATCATCGGTTCGTGCGCGGGTGCGCTGCTGGGAATCATTGCCACTTCAATCAACTATTACTATCGGAATACGCAGTTTGAAGCCATCAAAAAGACCACGAACGAGGGCGTCAGTCGGCTGACGCTGGTTGATGAAAAGTTGAGTGGATTGGGCGCTTCGCTGGACTACATAGTAAAGTATGTAGCACTGAGAAAGCAGGAAGACGAAAAGGAGCGATTGCAGGCGATAAAGGCAACCCAAGACCAGAAGCAACGTGCAACGGAAGGTTGGGGAAGCTATCTGAAGCGGAATACGGTGCGGGTTTACAGGTTTTTTGTACCAAATATTAATAAATAAGAGTGGTTGATGAGATTGCAAGGTTTGTCAATTCCGAAATACCAAATACTCGCTTAGTATCAATCCGGTGCTTGTTTTCCTTTTCATCGAAGACAGCCGAATGGAACTTTGTCATCAACTGATGGCAATGTAGAGGGCGACCGAAACGTATGGGCTTGGTGGTTATCAATCTCATGAGGTATGGTGATTTTTCATCCCTGCGCTTCGATATGCGGGAGTCAGGGCGCTCTTGTGCAAAGTAATCGTGGCAAATTGCGAGTAGGAGAGAGTTCTTTTAATTTGCTCAGAAGCTGGAGTCAATTGCCAGTACTTTCAATGATCACATATAATTGTAAGGATTTTTCAGGTTTACTGCCCATAAAGCTGATACAATGACGTGATAGCGTGAAATATATATTGTTTCACGTTTGAATGTTGAGTCGGAACTATTTGATTTACATCAGTTGAAGTTTGTTTTGGTTTAATAAGTTGCAGTTTATATGCTACAGTGTGCACTGAGAGAAAACCCGTTTGAAAATTAAAAAATAAAGTTTTGAACAACTCATTTAATTTTAGTAATTTGGTTTCATCAACTGTTTGTTGTGATTAATCCCTGGTCAAGGATGAAGGGTTTGGCGATGATTCGTCAAGTGTCGATATAATCAATCTTTTGATTAATACTTATAATTATAGATGAGATATTGCTGGTTGCAGTTGTGATTGGACTCTAGAAGTGCTTTTTGCGCATTTTAAAGTGTGATAAAAGTGCACGTTTACGTCAAATCATTATGTTGTCTTCGGTGCACTTATCCTTTATGCTGAAAGGTATAAGTTCACTGAAGACAGGAAACGATTTGTCGTAAACGTGCACTTTTATCACACTTTTTCTGTTTTTGTCCGAGTCCAATTTTAACTGCAATCAGCAATATTTCTATTAATTTGAGTGGTTTATTTTTTCGAAACTTGATTTATCATACCCTCAAAGTAGCTAGAAAGAGTTGCGCATGATCTAACTACAGTGACGAACAAAACAATAAGACCAGCACTCATTGCAACAGATCTAGCTGTGAGGCTTAGTTATCAAATTATCAAATTGAATGATTTTAGTTTATTATATTTCTCAACAAAATAAGACATGTTCAAAGTAATAAAAACAATAAAGAAAACAAAACTGCCTTTCCAGCATTTCAGAGCAAGAAAATGATGCGACAATAAAATAAGACCATCCTTTAATTCATTCAGAAAACCGTTTTCCTCAGCTTTGATCATCAGTATTTAGTAGTATAACCATTATTTCGGATAATTTCTCGCACTCTCCTCGGCATTGACTCAACGAGGTTTCGACATAAAGGGCGATACGGTCAAAATTTGGTCAATATCAACTTGACGTATTTCTTTCAATTTTGCATTTAAAAAACCTGAACACCCCTCATTTTGAAGGTGTGTGTGTGTAGAATGTTGCTCCTATTTTGATTTTGGAATTCACTCTTCAGTTGTCAAAATGCCGTCCAAGCAAGAAGAGCAGCGTATCAAAATTTTGCTAGCGCATCGCGAAAATCCGAGCTACTCGCACGCAAAGTTGGCAAAATCGCTAAAAGTTGCCAAATCAACCGTTACAAATGTAATTAAAGTGTTTGGGGAACGTTTGTCGACAGCCAGGAAGTCTGGATCGGGGGGAAATCGAAAACCGGAAGCCGCTGAGACGACAAAGAGAGTTGCCGGTAGTTTCAAGCGAAACCCTAACCTATATCTCCGAGATGCCGCAAATAAGCTGGGTGTATCGTCTACAACCGTGCATCGAGCCAAAAAACGAGCCGGACTATCGACTTACACACTTAGAAATTTTTACAGTATTCGGTAATTTTTTACCGAACTTTCAACAGCTGAACGTTCGGTAATCTGTTCGGTAATTAAATCAATTACCGAACGTTCGGTACTCGAAATTTTTGAAACTGTCAAAAAAAATACCGTACAGTTCGGTAATTTGTGTAGTCTGGAACCGAACCGTTTCGGTATTTTTTGTTCTGCTTTTATCTTTGTCATTAATAAAAAAACAAAAACAACAATCAAAATTTTACTAAACAATAGTATATTTGTTGTTATTTGTATATTTTCTTATTTATTCATTTGATTCCTACCTAGACTTGAGGTCTTTTCAGCATATGGCGCATTCAACGGAATACGTTTAGAATGGGATCACGAACGATGAGTGTCGGCTGCACTGGATGCATCAGTGAAGTTGTCTTCTACCTGTGGATGGATACAATAAAGAAAAAATATTTTGAATGTGTATCATATCGTATAAAACTCAATTCTAATAGAGCATCGAATAAAAAACACAAAAAAAATAAAAATAAAGGAAATGGTGAAAAATGTTTTAAATTTGTATAAAAAAAATTATAAAAAAAAAAATAACATAATAATATACAGCAGAACAACAACCGACCACCCCCCGAAAAAACAACAAAAAAAATAGCGGTTAATAGGAAATTAAAAAGCATCGGGCGGGGGTGGGTGTATATGCGCGTTTTTGTTGGGGGTGGGGGGGTAGCGTCTGTGTGGTTTTTGTGTTTGTTTTGTGTTTTTTGTTTTTTTTTTTTTTAGGGAAAGGAAAAAAAAAAAAAAAAGGGGGGGGGGGAAATATAAAAAATATTAATATTATATTGGAAGAGGGTTTTGGGATTGTGAGAAGGGGGGGGGGGGGGGAAAAAAAAGCGGCAAGGGCGGCGCCACAGAGAACAGACATTGATGCCCATATACCATTTCTTGAAAAACGTGTGTAAAAGTTAATATGGGCAGCCGGTATAAGATGCAAATGCAGAGAAAAACAAATAATTTTTTTCAGGTTATGTGCTAGGCTTTTTATTGATAAACATTTACATGACAGTTATCGCACAACTGCAGCGCCGCCTACCAGGAGCATAACGACATACATTTGAAATGTCGGTTTAAAGTTTTACACAAGTAGCAAACCGAAGATGAACGTCTGTTCTCTGTGGTTTGACTGCGTGGTAATGGACGACGAAACCTACGTCAAAGCCGACTACAAGCAGCTTCCGGGACAGGAGTTTTATACGGCAAAAGGAAGGGGAAAGGTAGCAGATATTTACAAGCACCACGAAACTGTCAAAGTTCGCAAAGATATATCTGGTTGGCAAGCCATCTGTCCACCTGTGGCTTGAAAAGCAGCATTTCCGGGACTGTCAACCAAGAAATTTACGTGAAAGAGTGGTTTGAATAAACGTCGGCTGCCTTTCCATGACGAAACCCACGGTTGTTCCGTACCAGTTTTGGTCGGATTTGGGATCTTGCCATTACGGCAAAAAGGAAGGCAGGAAAGGTACGCAGGGGAGGGCTATTGTCAAGCACACGGAACCTGCAAGATCGCGACCAAAAAGACCTCGGCTAGGGACGTGCAGCAGTCAGGCTGCAAACTGGCGTTCTATAGTTCCGGAGGGAAATGAGAGAGGTGTGAAGGTTGGCTGTACGGAAGGCGGTGTTCGTGCGGAGGGGGCGGGGATCGGGATCGCACGGAAGGCCATGGAGCGGAAGCCTCACCGAATATTTTTCACGAGGGATTTTGGACTAATTGAACTTGAAAAAGAAATTTAATTTGATTTTTAAAATAGCTTTTGCGTTTGGGTTTTGCTGCAAAATTTTGAGGTATCACCCTTTTGTGTGGGGGAAGCATACCGGCTTCCTGTTTGCTATGTTTTTCTTATTCTTGTTTAAGGTCACGTTTTTGATATCTGATGGTTTGGAGAGGCGGGGATGGGGAGCGGGCGATTGGATTACACAATTTTGCGTCAAACCATTTCTTCACAGTACGGGCAGTATGCTTAGGATCCTTATCTTGCATAAACTGCCATCTCAATAGCATTTCTCAGTCAGCATGTGGTAGCATTACATTCTCCAAGACCTCAGCGTAAAGGTACTGGTTCATTATCTCATTTACCAAGAAGAGTGGGCCAACACCGTACCAGGAAAAACATCCCCAGATCACGATATTACCTCCTCCATGCTTGAATGTTTTCGTTGTGTACTGTGGTTTGAAAGCAGAGTCAATAGGTCGGCGAACCCAGCATTTTCCATCAGATCCAATTAAATTCACTTTTGTTTCATCTGACCACAGGATTTTCCGCCATTTTTTACCATTTTCGGGCCGAATCCAACCCAGATGTTCCTTCGCAAATGTTAGACGTGCCTGGAGATGCTTCCGTGTGGTCATTAGAACATTCCTAGGGCTTCTTCCAATCAACTGCTTCTCCACTAGCCGTCGCTGAACTGTCCTGGTACTCACGGACAAGTTCAAGTCGTCTCTAATCTTCGTTGCTGACTTGAATGGATCAATGTTAGATAGTCTTTTGAAATGGCCGTCATCCTTAGCTGTAGTTTTCCGGGGACGTCCAGTTGCCACTCGTGGTTTCGGGTCACGGAGAGCATTGAAAACAAATGTTTTTGATCGTCCCAGATATGCAGCATTTTTTCATTGAGTGTTTCCTTCTTTCGCCATCTGCCGGATATGAATCCGTTGATTCTCTGTGCAGTGATAGCTTCGGCCCATTTTTATTCGAATTATTCATATAATTGACAAAATGTAATCTCTTGTTCGATGGACAATATGATAGAGATTAATTTGGCACGTCGATAAACAACTTACTTCAGAAAAACAGCGATATTTGTTACAAAATCAGTTAAAATGTGAGATTGGTCTTATAATTTTGTCGCACTTTTTTGTTATCCTTTCGCAGCTTCCGATGCGTCTGGCTCGAAATGTTTATTCCCGATGCTTAAAAGCTAGTGAAATCTCTTGTCAAGTAAGTACATGTGCTTGTCACTTGGTGTCGCATACGCTCAATTCAAATTGGCGGTTAGGATGGATGAATGAAAATTGCTCTATGGTGTGGTCTTATTGTTTTGTCCGTCACTGTACAACTGCCTATCACTAATGATAGAGGGACCGCCAAGGCTAAAGTACGGGTTTATACTAACAATTCTAGCACTAAAAAGACCCCGACACCAACGATCATCCGCGTAGATTGGTTATATTGTAGTTATGTATTATAACTATTTTTTCTTTTCTGCTTTATTGTTACTCTTGGTGGTGGGCGGAAGTGTCTATTATAATTATTTGCATTATCTCACATTAACAATTACTACGCACATCACTTGCAGATGTGACATGACGGAAAAGTTTTACAAGTAGCATAGAACATGAGCATTTGACAATCAATTAATCATTTCGTGGTATACCTTTCACATCCCAAGTAACAATTTGAGTTTTATTCCAGCCGCTTAGCATTCCTCCTGGCTTTGTTGATAAAACTACATTCAAAACAGTTTTGTCTACCAACACCTCCTCTATGCTTCTTTAAAACCGAAATTTGTACAAAGTGGCCCACTCTATAGATGGTTCTGAAACCAATTTAATAAAACCTTTATAAGACCATAAAGATTTTGAAAATGTTCTAGTGATAGATGTTATGACCACACTGAACCCAAACATCATTCCAAGATCGTCAGAAAAGTAATTCGATTGCGCCCTTTAACGAAAAGCATTCGGAAATCGGATGATTGTTTTATGGTTTGATCCGTATGACGACCATCCATGTTTCATATGACAATCAATCAAATTTAATATGATGTTTGTTTCAAAACTGTGTAGATCATTAGCGATTTATGAATAATTTGAAACAATTCAACGACTTAAAATTATTTAATTTTTACATTTCCTCAACCGTTGAGCAAAGATTGCTACGGGAGCACAACAATTGAAAGAGTCGGGAGATATTTTTCCGTGACTCCCTAGGAATCGAGCGAGTTTCGATCCTTCATTCGTGATGCTACCAGTTCTGATAGCGATCGATAGGTTTTTACCGAATGGTGTAAAATGGAATGTTTGTCATCCTCATTTCAAATTATTTGCTTTATAATGCAATACGCATTCCACTTTGGGATGACGATTTTAAAAACAGCGAGCATTCGCATTTGAACGGGAGGTCAATTCACTACGCGTATTGTAAGTTGTTCAACATGACAAGGATAATCATCTGGTTTCTAGAAAATCGTCCTCCGCCTGCATCTATCATTCGAAAATGCGATTTCAATGTTTCGATATCAACCGACGGAGGATTCATTCGATAAAAGGAGGATGTTTTGGTTCAGTGCACTTGAGAACCTTCATATAACCTATTGGCTGCCATGAAAACCAGCATACGGTCAAATGGCCACAGCTGTCAGGGGGGGGGGGGGGGGGAAACTTAACTGTGATATCTGAAGGTTTGAAAGTGTCGATAACCTTTACGAGAAAAGATAAGGAGTAAAAGGAATTTGAGAAAACGAGGTTTTAAGATCGTTTTAAACAAGCTGTGTAGCTTTTCATAAACCTGACTAAAGTATGAAACCTATTGGCACCTCTTGGTGCCATAATAAAACCAAATTGGTTTCTAGTCGCTTTGATAAAACCTTAATAAACTTAATAAACCAGGATGGTTTTGGAAATGTTACTTGGGATGCTTAATTCCGTCACATCCGTTGAACCGCATACAGATGTTCGAGTTCATCTCATTTAACGTAACAGATGGCGCCAAAGACTTGTTTATATTGGTAAAGCCTTGTTCAAACTACAGAGTTATAACATGCTATAACGGTTGTCAAATAATATCAACAAGAAATTCGTCATCAAGATAGGCTTTTTTTTATTCCTTGTCGAATATTTTCATCAATGTGACCATTTTTTAGATCTATTGTGATATATCCCCTTTTTTTAGCTCTGTCCAGGTGACGTACCGCTATTGTTAGGAGTGGTCGTCAACGCTTGACTTAGAGTATTATCCCAGCACGGCATTACACTTCGAATGAATTGCACTACCGTACTGGGATTTGTTCTCCAAATATCAAAGGGTTCTATTAGCCCTTTGTCGAAGAACTGATTTCTTTTAATGAAAATTGCCGGACATAACAAATGTCCCGAGTCTTCTTTTTCCATACCACAAAAGCGACATGACTCATCTTGAAGTTTTCCAACAACCTTCAAGTGATAGCGGCTCGGACAATGGCATGTTAAAAGACCAGTATATATGCTTAGATCTTTTTTGGAAAGATCAAGTATTTTGTGAGTCATAGAAATATTTGGAGTAATGAACCGCTTTGATTGCCTAGCTGTGAAAGTGTTATTCCAGTTTTCATTCACTTTCGAAGATTCCCAGGATTTGAGCTCCATTCTAAGAGAAGAAGCAGATAAACTACAAAAGGGCTCAGGTCCTTCGAACTGAAGAGACGATCCGAGTCTTGCTAGTGTATCGGCTCGTTCATTTCCACCAATTCCGCAGTGACCAGGAACCCAGTATAGATTGACTTGATTACGACAAGACAATTTTTGAAGTGATTGAACACATTCCCAAACATGCTTAGATGTGCATGTTGCTGACTTTAAAAGATTTAGAGCTGCTTGACTGTCTGACATAATACATATATTTGAATGTCTATAGTTTCTACGCAAGCATATAGCAGAACATTCCAGAAAAGATAGGCTTATAACATGTTATAACATCTTTAAGGGAAAAATGGGTTGCCATTCAAATTGTCAGATTTAATGTAGCAATAAGTTGACTAGGCGGCTATATACTGTGCTATATAATTCCAACGTAATTTTATTTGTAATTTTACCCAACAAATTTGAATTGTTTTGTTCATGCTAGAATGTCTGTCTGCGGTTGAACCATACTGAATAGCCATTTCGCTTTGATAATATCACTTTCCAATTACTATTTTGATAGAATCAGAATACGAAACAATTGATGACGCGGAATCTGAAGATAGCAGCAGTGATGATCGGAGGATCGGAGTTCGAAGGATTCGATGACGAGGAGTCGAATCCAATGATAGGGTTTTCGTCTAACTCATCATCAGATCAGAAGAACCAAACATTAATATTCACCAACAATAAGCTTATTTCTAACTTCGAACCATTTTATTTTATTAAATATGTTGTTTTCGAATTAACCAATTTATGTCACAGCTATTGATATACCCCCCCTCCCCCTCTCATGGCAGCTAATTCATTAATGGTGATTCCGGAGGGTTATCGAAACACTGTCCTAGTAGTGGCGTTCCTGCAGCTCATCCTGTTCCATTACACAGAACTTATTTGACCAGCTAGGTTAATGTCGCTGTGATGCCTATCTTCTGGCCACTGGTATAGCATGGACGGCCAGGCTCTTGGCCTACAAAATGAAAATGGAAAAATAAAATCAACCGTTTGTTGTGATTCATTTTATTCGATAGATAGGTACATTGAAAGAAATTTGAAAATCTGTTTTGCGTGATAGTTTATCGATTCGTATTCAGTTTTCGTTGTAATTTAATGCTGTTGAGAATGCCGTTTGTGAGTCACGTGGAGCCGTACTTGTTGACTGGTACGATTCCGTTTAGTATCTGGAGCAGATGGATTGGGTTTTTATTAAAAACAAGATGACAAATGCGGATGAATAAAGAGCATCGTTTCTGACGGTATGAGCAAAAGAGGTGTACAGCAAATTGAAGCTTCTGTTTCCTTAAAAGGATTTGAAGACAGTGTCGTTTAGAGAGATCACCGATGCTTTGAAAAAGCGGTGATATGCTGTGATGTGATAAGAACCCACCATCAGTGCAAGGATTACCTATGTCTGCAGGACTATCCTCAGCAGGTTGCCCCGAGAGAATAGCCTATCCCAAGTAACATTGCTAACACCATCCTGCTTTATTAAGTTTTATTAAAATTTTATGAAAGCCACTTGAAATCAATTCGGTTTTACTATGGCACCAAGAGGTGCCAATAGGTTTCATATTTTAGTTAGGTTTATGAGAACCCACACAGCTTGTTTACAACAATCTTAAAACCTTGTTTCTCAAATTCCTTTTACTCCTATCAAAGGTTTTATTTTGACTTTATGAACTCGTACAATGCTGTTTTGAAATTCCACTTCAGGACTAATTGATTTTATCTTATTATGGTCAGTTGAAAAAGCATTTTAAAGCCATTTTGCCTCCAGTAAATGCATTAAATGGCAAATTGGCATTGGCATGTGGCCATAAGACCACATATTTTTATAACAGTCATTACGAAGAAAAATTGGCTTTATGGCAAAACTGTGCTTATTTCCAATCGTCATATTGAAACATAAGAAATAATTGAAATGTGGAAAAATAAATTCATCAAATTTTCAATGGTATGCAAATAAACTGTAGATCGGAGACTTATTTCGGCATTCTTTTAGATAATCTCATCCAATTCCAAGCACTTTTCAGGAATTCATGATTAATTTATCTACTCTAGTAATATATTTGTTTTAATTTGATTTATGTTGTTTTAAATTCGCATAATTTCCAAGGCGCATTAATTTGCGGCTCTTATCGTGCCAATATTCACCATAAAACTTAATGCGGATATAATTTGGAGCATAATACGCTGTAGAAAACACTATTTGTTTTGGATATTTTGCTAACAAACAAAATTTCCCGCAACTCTAGACCTTTTTTTTACTGTTAAATGAATCAGTAGAGCAGAGAATCGAACAAAGCAGAATAACAAAAACCAACCTCGATTTCGCAGTGAAGGTTGACAGCTGTGGCCATTTGGCCACATTCTGATTTTCATGGCAGCCAATAGGTTTTATGAAGGTTCTCAAGTTCGGAAGACTACGGCCAGAAGGCCGCGTGTCTTCACAAGTAAAGGGACTGGCGACTCCACGAACCCTTGTCCAGTCAACATATCCTTCGGCTACCTTAGGCTACCCCCCCCCCCCCTAATCCCAGTTATATTGTAATACAGGAACAGTGGACATTTTACGAAAAGTAGCTTAGATTCAATTAACAAAATTATTTTAGTTTTTATTTGTACTGCTGAATGTGCTGAGATATTGCATATTTCTACTGTTCTGAATAAAATAGCTGTTTAAAATTTAAATAACTTACCACCCAAGTAACCATGAGGCTACAATACCTTGCATATATAAGGCATATGCATTACGTCTAGTGCATCATTGAAGTTGGATTAAAGCTGAAAAGAGCCCCACTAAGATCGAACTAATGCTATATCTTTTGTAATGCCATAAGACATTGCTAAAGTAGCATTATTGCATTGGTAATGTATCATTGCATTTTTAATGCATCACTACATTCTTAAAGCTAATCTAACGCTTCATTACTTGACAACTGTTGAATTGATGCGATCCCGCATTAATGATGTTGATTTTGTGTTGAATAAGAGCAATAATATAATGCTTGTGGTTACTTGGGCATAAAGGCATACCAGTGTCTATGTTGTATCATATATTCAAACAATAAAACATCCAAACGCATTTTTCACTACTTGTTTTTCGTATATAGGACTCATATGCTTTTATAAGCTGATACAATAGAAAGTGGATTAAAAAATGAAATATATATACTGTGCTCGTTCTTAACAAGGTTTTACGTTTGTCAAATAGGTCTGGTGCCTTTAACTCGTTCAGAAAATCAATGGAAAAAATCAAAGAAAATATTATTTTGATCAGCTGCCACCGCTTTAGCACGCGAAAATGGCAGAGGTTTGAGAGGTGTGATTTACACTCTCGCGTTCTGTAAAGATTGCTGAATTCCAGTGATTTTCACATTTTGCGGCAGTATTTATTATGATTTTTCTGATAATCGGTAAAGCATTTGCTGAACAGCGGATTTTCATTGACTGTTCGTTAGTTTACATAGTACATCTGTTAAATAAATACAAATGTTCAGTTATATTTTCATACGAATTGCTGAAAACTTGTAGTTCTTTGGCGGATATCTTTAAATTGAAGAAAATTTTACAGATCATTCAGTAGAAATTCTATTTTACTGATCAAAACCGTAAATTTTTTTTACTGAATATCAACATTAGGATTTGGTGTGTAGCAGAAGCATCGGCCTAATATTCATTGAGATTTGTGGTTTTGAAACTGTGAATTTAAGACGTTTGAGACCATTTCAGGGGCCATTATTGAACTCTAAGCCGGTTCAGCTTCATAATAGCTCCAGAAAAATCAACACCCGCTTACATCACGATCGCCGACGGAACCACTTTCAAAATGCTCAACGATACATCATGAGAAAGCTGTTCATCGACAAGTGAAAAAAAATCGACGACACTATCCAGAAATCACCGGATAGGTTGATTTTTAATCTCGAGTTTGTGCTTCCTGAAATGAAAAGCACGGCATCGAATAATTTGGGTTAAATGGTTCAATGAACTTACATCATGCCATTCATACAATTACATATGTTCAGGAAAATCCGAACGACTTTAATAGTAGCGGATAAATCACGTGCTAGTGAATTGGTGGTGAAAATAACAAGTGTAAATTAAATTCACAGTTCCTGGAAAGATTTAGTACTAGTTTTGAACTGAATCTCTTGACTATTACCAACAATCAATATGCAACTAGCGATTTGAAATTGGTTCACTCTAGTAGAACCCCTTGGTAGGAAGTACACCTTGAAGTTAGCACCTAACTATACATATTTGCGCCTTTGTTTTGATTTGCTGTGTTATTTTGACAGAATATTTGAGAGTGTGTTCGTGTGAGTTCATTATTAGGAGCGTATTATTAAGCTTGGGACCGATGTGCTAGTACTGACTGAGCCAAGAAAAAAAATCGTATTTGTTCGGGACCTACTGGTCTTACAGTTAGTCTATGCTATTACCAAACATTTCCTTTAACTAAGGTCATGGTCAGCGAACCATGGCCAATTGACCATGGACGTGGTAAATTAGCGAATTTTCGGGTTTATCGTAACTGTTGAACACAATAGTCATTTGGACTAAAGAAATTTCCCTCCGTGTACGGGAACAGCTTCGAACACGGTTTTGAAACGTAAAGATCATTTTCAGAAGGGTTTCAATCAACCAACAACGTGTTTCCAAAGAAAATCTCCCGCTCAGTTTCTCTCGTCCTACTTGTTTCCAAAATATTCCGTCAGGTGTCGGTTCGTCAAATGGAAATCCAAAACGCTTGCTTGAAATCGAATGACGAACTGATAACTTCCCCGCAATTACATCGTCGATTTGACACATCTTGGCCAGAGCTTAACAAAACACACAGCACACACACATCCAACCATTTCTGCTATGTGTTGTTTTCAAGTGCGTGCGCGTGTGTGTGTGTGAATGGTTTCTGAAACGCACCCACACGTGCCCCCTCGTCGTGCAGTAAACAGTGTGCAATGAGAGAAGCGGCGCAAAAATTCCAATCCAGAGCAAAGCGGAACGGGATCTGTCTGCTCGGTTCGGTCGACGACGGCGATGTATCGTTTCAGTCACTTCGGATCAGCTGACGGGATTGGATGTGTTTTTCCCGACTGTGTGCCCGTTCGTTTGAGTGACCGTTTTGTGGTTGTTGGTTTTTTTGTGCCCAAGAGACAAGGCAAGTAGTCAGGTTCTTCTCTGGATATTGAAAGTTAACTACGCCGAGTGGAGCATCACGACGGCAAAAGTGGTCTGTCGAAACGGGACGGCACAAGTATTGTGTGCGGAAGTGAGACAGAGAGGCAAAAAAAGTAAAGAGATTGATTAGCGGATCCCCGACCTAGTCGTCGCGCGGCCAGGCAGCTTGACCTTTCCGAGTGAAGTTTTTATTTTATTTCTGCCGTCAATTGAAGTGTTTACTGCGCGTCGGAATCTTCCGGGCACACTTTCGTTGGGGTCATTTTTTTTTTTGAAAAACGGTGGCCCGCGCGAGATTGGTTGTTGCGGTTTTCGGAAATTGACAGACAATATCTACAATCGTCCAGTTCTGGAAGTGGTGGTGAGAGTCTTCCTTCGAGTCGGAGAAGGAAAGAGCGAAAAATAATTTTCCTAGTCGCCAGTTATTTTTTTCCTCGGGACTGCACACGAAAGACGTTCGAGATTTTGGTTTGGAGAAGAAATCAGACCGCCGTGGCGCCGTGTTTCGTTGGGGAGTGTTTGACGGTCGGAAAAGTGGCCAATGTGTGTGAGTTTCCATTGAAATGAGATGAGATTGGATGTCAGAAAAGCATCTTGAACATTTCCAATCGAGAAAAGGTGTCAGTGTTACGGTATTTTCGTTCGTCGTCGCCCATTCAATTCGCATTTCGTGTTTCGGAAAAGAGCAGTGGCTAGAAGAAGTGGTGTTGTTTGACGTTTGTTGAACGACCACAGCATCAGCAACAACACAGATTGAATCTACTCGAATTAGTTTTTTTTGTTTGTGCTACAAATCGCTTGTCGCTATTGTAATGTACGTGATTTGACGTTCCGCTTTGATGAGAGTTTCTGCGTGCCGAAAGAGTTAATAGATTATTAGCATCGCAATCCTAAACGTGTTCTGGCTGAATTTATCGGTGTGTAAGTGGTCTTGTGTGCTGGTGTTTGTCGCGTGTCAAGAAGAAGAAGAACAACAACAACAACGAGTAATATCAACAAAAACAACAAAAATCACGACAGTAGTAGCACTCGACGTAAAGCAGGAAGAAGAAGTAAACAAAATAATCATCGAAGATAAAATTTATAGCAAGGAGCGCCCACCCTAGGAGCAGAGGAGAACCGAGCAGGGGCCAGTCACTACCTATTTGTGGTCGTGTTGATTGTATTCATGTAAAGGTACGTGCGTTCGGCCGAGAAGAGTCGTAGTTATGGGTTTCGTGTTCCGAAGCAACGCACGGTGCATTTTTTGACGTAGGACTACGTCTTTGTTTTTAATACAGGGGTACACGTTGCGAGTACAAAAATTTGGAGCGTCACGAAATATGCTTAGGTTTTGAACGTTAATAAATAATTCATTTCATGACCGATTTTCAAAATTTTTGCACCAATCTATCTGGAATATTTCTACGCATCAATTTTAAAATCTAAATTGATTAATTATCAAAATTAGGCTATTGAAAATAACGTAAATAAAAGGTGATGTCTTATAATGTCAATTTTTCAGAGTAAATTTACCAAATGAACAGTATAATCCTAGCACAGACTTCATATTCAAGTAAGGAAAGTCTCCTAGGCAGTCATGAATGTTATATAACGGGTACACCTTCGCATTTTAATTCAGTCTTACGGCAGTCGTGAAGCTGTGCATAAATCTGCTGAAGGAACGCAGTTGGCAGCAACAAGCACCCTGGAGGGTGCACTGACGAACAGTTGCTGCCGTTTACCTCGCTACTGAAGCCTACGAGTTGGCGGGATAAAGCCGCTCGTGACAACGAGACAAGAATCATCCCACGTCACCTGCAGATGGCCACCCGCAATGACGAGGAGTTGAACCAAGAAGACCAAGAAGAAAACCTAAGTTCAATCGCGAACCATGTTTCTCCCCCGTCAAGTAAATCCGTCCTTATCAGGACGACCAAATCAGTTTGCCAATTAAAGAGTTTGGTTGAATTTTTCTCTTGTGCTGATTGAAATTTTAATTACCACGCCCGGGCTGAACATAGCATTCATTAAACACCGCATCCCGGAGTAAATGACAAGCACGTTGAACAACCATCAAACGAAATTCTAGAACGGATAATTCGAGCAGAACTGCAACACGTCCGACCGACCATCTAGTAGAGTTCATTTTAGTTCCTAGTTGTGCATAGCGGATTAGTTGCTGGTGATGGCAAGTACATAAGGCATATTTCTGTTAAGAAAATCATCCGTCTAGCGTGCAGTAATTAAAACTAATTATTGTGGCGCAATAACTGAATTTCGTCCCCTTTGGTGCAATTTGTATCACATTGCCTTCTTTGGTACCGCCTTCTTTCGTGCAAAAGCATCCGACGCCATTACATAACAACTTTTAGCAGTACATTTTGATTCAGTCTTACGACAGTCGTTAAGCTGCGCAGTGGCTGTAGGATCGCAGTTGGCGGCAGCTAGCACCATGGAGGGTGTACTGGCGAGCAGTCGTTGCTCGGAGCGGCGTTGGTGCAGTTGGCTGTTGGTGCTGATGCTCCCGTCAACCTCGCTGCTGAAGCCTACGAGTTGGCGGGAACAAGCCACCCGTGACAAAGAGACAAAGATCATCTCACGTCACACGCAACGACGAGGAGATAAACCAAGAATACCAAGAAGAAAACTCAAGTTCAATCGCGAATCATGTTTCTCCCCCGTCAACTAAATCCGTCCTTTTTAGGGCGAACAGATCAGTTTGCCAACTAAAGAGTTTGGTTGAATTTTTATCTTGTGATGATGGAAATTTTAATTACCGCGCCTCAGCTGCAAATAGCATTGCTTGAAACGCCGCGTCCCGGAGTAAATGAACAAACAACGAAGGAAATTCTAACATGGATAATGCGAGCCGAACTGCAACACGTCCGACCGACCATTTAGTAGAGTTCATTTTAGTTCCTACTTGTGCATAGCGGGTTAGTTGCTGGTGATAGCAAGTAATTAAGGCATATTTCTGTTAAGAAAAATCATCCGGCTAGCGCGAAAGAATTAAAACTAATTATTGTGGCGCAATAATTGAAGTTCGTCCCCTTTGATGCAATTTGTATCACATTGCCTTCGTTGGTACCGCCTTCTTTCGTGCACTAGCATCCGACGCCATTACCTAATAGCTCTTAGCAGAACATTTTGATTCAGTCTTAAGATAGTCGTTAAGCTGTGCAGTGGCTGTAGGATCGCAGTAGGCGGCGGCGAGCAGTCGCTGCCCAGAGAGGCGTTGGTGCAGTTGGCTGTTGTTGCCGATGTTCCCGTCAACCTTGCTGCGAGAAACATGGCTGCTGAAGCCTACGAGTTGGCGGGAAAAAGCCACCCGTAACAACGAGACAAGAATCAATCATCCCACGTCACCTGCAGATGGCCACCCGCAATGAAGATGAGATGAACCAAGAAAGAAAGTTCAAGTTCAATCAAGAACTGTTTCTCCCCCGTCAACTAAATCCGTCCTTTTCAGGACGACCAAATTAGTTTGCCAACTAAAGAGTTTATTTGGTTGAAATTTTCTCTTGTGATGTTTGAAATTAATTTCAATTACCGCGCCCCGGCTGAACATAGCATTCATTAAACGTCGGGTCCCGTAGTAAATGACAAAGAAGGTTGAACAACCAACGAACGGAATTCGAGCCGAACTGCGTCACTTCAGACCGACCATGTGGTTGAGTTCGTTGTAGTTCCTAGGTATGCATAGCGGATTAGTTGCTGGCGGTGGCAAGCAAATTAGGAAACTCTCGGTTAAGAAAATCATCCGTCTTGCGTGTAATAATTAAAACTAATTATTGTGGCGCAATAATTGAAGTTCGTCCCCTTTGAAGCAATTTGTAACACATTGCCTTCGTTGGTACCGCCTTCTTTCGTGCACTAGCATCCGATGCTTTTACCTAACAGCTTTTAGCAGAACATTTTGGTTCAGTCTTACGACAGTCGTTAAGCTGTGCAGTGGCTGTAGGATCACAGTTTGCGGCGGCGAGCAGTCGTTGCCCAGAGAGACGTTGGTGCGATTGGCTGTTGTTGCCGATGCTCCCGTCAACCTCGCTGCGAGAAACATGGCTGCTGAAGCCTACGAGTTGGCGGGAAAAAGCCGCCCGTGACAACGAGTCAAGAATCAATCATCTCGTGAGATGAACCAAGAGAGAAAGCCCAAGTTCAATCGCGAACTGTTTCTCCCCCGTCAACTAAATCCGTCCTTTTCAGGACGACCAAATTAGTTTGCCAACTGGAGAGTTCGTTTGGATGAATTTTTCTCTTGTGCTGTTTGAAATTTCCATTACCGCGCCCCGGCTGAACATGGCATTGCTTTAAACGCCACGTCCTTGAGTAAATAGCAAAGCGTGTTGAACAACCAATGAACCAACAGATCCATAACTATCTTCTACGCGTTAGAGATAGTGGCCTTCTCAACCATCGTAGAAAATACAACCGGGGCCGTATCATAATTAAGAGCCACCAAATGCTTTCTAGAGAGTGTACAATAGAATTGTCTTGGCCCTTTTCAGGACTGACTTAAATCAATTAGCGGATGGCCTTGACGTGTAAAGAATGTGCACACCAAAAAGTAGTCGTCGGAAATGCCCTAATGCAGTCTTCTCCGTGTACGCTTTGCTAATCCGATCACTACTACATGAATATTAATGTATGTGTGCTATGATGAAGACGTCGTTTGGCTACAGTAACCTTTATTCAGTAAAATGGCGTCGAATCAAGAACGCGTGCGCGAAGCAATTTTGCACAAAAGAGTGGAAAATCCAGATATGTCGCACGGCGATATTGCCAAGTCATTAAAAATCGCAAAATCGACGGTTACTAAAGTGCTAAAAAACTTTCAGCAGCGCTTAACTTTAAAGAGAAAGGTCGGTTCCGGAGGTAACCATGATTCTCGTTTCGTCGCGGAGAGGAAGAAAGTGATTAAAGAATTTAAGAAGAAACCGAATATCTCCGTTCGTGATGTGGCGAAAAAAGTGAAAATGTCTCCATCGTTCGTCCAGAAAGTGAAGAAAAGTGCAGGCTTGAAATCATTCAAAGTAGGTGTTGCTCCAAATCGTAACGACAGCCAGAACAAGAGCGCAAAATCTCGATCGAGAAAATTATATGACACTATGCTGAAGGAATACGACTGCATAATATTGGACGACGAAACATATTGCAAAGCTGACTTTAAGCAGATACCGGGACTACAGTTTTATACCTCGTTGCAAAGAGGAAATGTTGCTGATCGTTTTAAGCAAAAAAAATTGTCGAAGTTCCCAAAAAAATACCTCGTATGGCAGGCAATATGTGGATGCGGTCTCAGAAGCGACATCTTCATCACGACTGGCACTCTAAATGGACAAATTTACGTAAAAGAGTGTCTGAATAAACGACTGTTGCCGTTCATTCGGGAACACAACGGTTCGGTGCTGTTCTGGCCTGACCTGGCATCTTGCCACTATGGAAAACTGGCTAAGGATTGGTACATTGCTAATGGTGTAAATATTGTCCCAAATTATTGCAATCCGCCAAATTCGCCAGAACTCCGTCCGATCGAAAAGTATTGGGCTCTGGTCAAGAGGAATCTTCGAAAAAACGAATAGCGTAGCAATTGATGAGAAAAGCTTCAGGCGTAACTGGCAGAAAGCTGCAAAATTGGTGACGGATGACACTGTGCAAAAACTGATGGAAGGTGTCAAACGAAAGGTGCGGGCATTTGGATATAACAGGTCAAATTGACTTAACTGTATATGTTTTATATTTGTATTTTTATGAAGTCTTAAATAAATGATTTACTTTTGATTTTCTCATATTTTCCATTTAATACCACTAATTTCCCGTTGACTACTTTTTGGTGTGCACATTCTTTATTATTATGGTTTTTGTAAATAAATAGGACTTTAACAAATGTTGATTTCTCTGATTGGGGCAGACAGAAAAACTATTTCTTAACTGCATTTGGAAGGTTTTTATATTATTGCATATTTTATTTGAAAACTGGAGATAAGCTATTTTTTTAAATTGAGTAAAACTCATTTGAAAAGGGCGTAATTTTATGAGAAAATCGTAAATAACTCTTTAACGGTAAAAGATATCGGCAAGATTTATAGGTCAAAAGTTACATCTTTTTAAGTTCTAAAAACCATCTCGAGACAACTTGGTTGGCATATTTGAAGTAAAAAATTTAGAGCAAAAAATTTGTTTTTTGTAGGGACACCCTAAGTTATCTAAAGAAAACTGCCCTGAAGAATATATGCCTTTATTTCTGCAAATAAAATAGTTAGATTTCCGATTTCTCTAAAAAAAAGAACCACCCTAGTTTTCATTCATACATAGAGAAGGGCCTTATTATTAGAAACAACTTTGTAGAAAACAAGTTTTTTTTGAGGGTATCTAGCTGGAGCTGAGTGACAAGACTAGACCCTTTCCCAACGTCACCTCTACTATGACCAATACCATAGAAGCACTAGCCTATGTTGGCCGCTTGAGCACTAGTTGAAGTAATTAGTATTGGACCGTAGTATTTTTCAAAATTTCTGTTTCAATATTCCCGCGATGATGTTTTGTTATGCAGTCGTAAAATGGAAGCTTTAAATTAATACCCTATCCTAGATGTCACGAGCTTTGTTTAATGGTTTCTAATGTTTCCTGGAGATGATAATCCGGGGCAAAGTGTCATCTAAGTGCTGAAGTCATCTCCAGGCCGTATGTAGTAGTAACTAGATTTCAAAAAGACATGTCAATTGCCAAGCAACATTTTTTTAGGGACGACATTCAGGCCTTTGATGTAGTCTATGTTGACAACTTGTAGTACTGAAGTCAACCCTAAGAAGTATTGCAACAAGAGTATGCTATATATTGATTATCCATACAGCGAATGATATTTCTAGACAACCCTCAATTGCAATGGTGCGCCTATGTTGGCCACTTACAGCACTGCGGTATCTTCTAATAATAATCCTAAAAGTTTGAATTAGTATGTAATGAGCTTCCATTTTAAAGTGTGTTATAAGGGTCAGTCAGTCAGGTTGTCTTATGTCAATGGCGTTCATTTTACAGCCCCGAGTTATTTAGTTTTATTTACCTTGACAGCAGAGGAAAAAGAATAAATGAAACCATGATTAGTTGATTGACATTGAATTGAACTTGAGTTAAATTGAAATGGAATCAAAATTACACTGAAATGGAATTGAAACGGAATCGAAATGGAATTGCAATGGAAGCAAAACGGATTCGAAACGGAACCGAAATAGAACCGAAATGAAATTGTAATGGAATTGAAATGAAATCGAACCAGCATTAGGAAGTAAGAACTGAACCGGAAATGAAATGGAACTACCGTGATTAAAACATCCCCCCCCCCCCCCTTCTAAAGTAAGTAAAATACTAGACCATCACTGAGCGGACCCGCCGCACCGTTGATGAAATAAATTACTTGGAAAGGTTCAATCTACTGCTCGTGCTTTCTAAGCGGGCCCTCCACGTCGTATCTCTAATAAACATGCTTGTCATCGTCAGTCTAAAATAAAACTTTTCTATGGCTATGTGCTTCATTTCGAATAGTAAGATATATAGAGTGCCTGCAGAATCGTTAGCTACCCTTCATCAAAAACCACAAAGAAAAACCTTTGTTCTTGCCCGATTTGGCGTCTGTCATTATGCTAAAACTGTGACGGTGTGGTACGAAGCAAATCAAGTGAACATGGTACCAAAAACCGCAAAGCCGCCAAATTGTCCACAGTTACGTCCACTCGAGAGGTATTGGGCTCTGATGAGGCGGAAGCTTTCTGTAAAGAAAAAAGGAATCAAAGATATCTGAACACTTCCAACAAATTTGGACAAAGACGGCCACTACGGTATCTGAAGTGTCTGTATAACCCCTAATGGATGAGTTGAGCGCAAATTTCGAAAATTTTATGCAAATACCGAATAACTATGATTTGACCAGTGCTGTACATTTTCATGACGGTTATAAGACTATGACCACCATCTTCTCATGATCATTACAACTCACGAATGATGGTCAAATACTATGTCACTCAAAACAGGTTGATCTCATTCGACCATTTGTGACAAAAGCCTTCATGACTGCCCGAGAATGTGATATGAAGGGAGTAAAAAAAATCAATCATTCACTAATTATCTGTGAGAAAGATATGCAAGACAAATTATTTTCAGCATAATAGCTGTTAACCTCTGTGTATATTAAAAAAATACTTCTTTTGATGTTATTATTTTATTAACCTTATCGACTATTTTCATTTTATTAACCTTCCTCGGGTATTAAAAAAACCGACACATAAGACTTAAGTGTCAATATTGACCAGGATTTCAACCCTTTTTAAAATTATGAAACATCAACCTAGACACAATGTTTGTACCCCATTTGAAAAGTTATGGTCTAAAAAATGCATTGGTGGTGAAAAACCTGATTCCAGTAACATTGGCCACCGAGAATCTGCTACAATTGAAGGAAGTTTTGATTCCGGTGTGTGAACCAAATTGCATACAAAACATTCCAGACTGTAGAGAGTTGCCGTCTTGGGCAAAGTTTCTCAGTATGTCATTTGTCGTCTTTTGAAATTATCATATTAGTTCCAGATCATGACACAGAGATGGCGCTGCAGTCTATCTTTTCCACATGAAGCGCTAGAGAGTTGCCGTCTTTGGCAAAGTTTTTTAGTATGTCATTTGTCATCTTTTGACATTATCATATTAGTATCAAATATTGCCACAGAGACGGCGCTGCAGTTTAGCTTTGCCAAATGACGCTCTAGAGAGCTGTCGTCTTGGGCAAAGTTTCTCAGTATGCCATTTTTCGTCTTTTGACGTATCAGATTAGTTACAGATATTGCCACAGAGATGGCGCTGCAGTATATATTTGCCAAATGAAGCTCTTGAGCGTTGTCGTCTTCGGCAAAATTTCTCAGTAAGCCATATGTCGTCTTGTGAGATTATCATATTAGTTCATGATCTTGCCGCAGAGAGTGCACCCTAGTCTATATTACATTTAAATGACGCTCTATAGAGTTTCTGTTTTCTGCAAAGTTTCTTAGAATGTCATTTGTCTTTTGATAACATCATATTGTAGTCTATGTTTGCCAAATGAAGCTTGAGAGAGTTGCCGTCTCAGGCATAGTTTTTCGGTATGTAATATGTCGTCTTTTGAATCATGTTATCAGATTTTGCCGCAGAGATGGCGCTGCAGTTTATATTTGCCAAATGAAGCTCTACAGAATTGCCACAAAGAACAGACATTAATGTCCATATACCTTTTCTTGAAAAACGTGTGTAAAATTAACATGGGCAACCGGTATAAGATGCAAGTGCAGAGAAAACCAAACAAAAAATTTCAGGTTATGTTTGGTTTTGCACGCACGGGGAGCGGATCAATAAAACTGTTTTTTTACTG